>JFBX01000454.1:220917-233583 GCA_001563135.1 Colletotrichum simmondsii | reverse complement strand
CCCCCCCCCCCCCCCCTTCCGTCAGGTTACACTTCTCAAAAGGGGGGGTTGCAGGATACATTGTCTGCAGTACTTGACTTGACCACCACCCAAGCCCACCAAACAAGACCAAACCAAACGCCTCGAGTCTCCGTCGTCCCGATACCGAATATCAATCCCTCATGATCACCATGGATCAGACCGCTCCCTCAGCCTGACTGCTCGCTCGATCAAATCCATGCGCGCCATGCCCGAAGCTTAATCTCACATCCCAGGCCCCCTACCAGTAGACTGTAGTCTTGTCTTGTCCTCCTCCTTCTGCCCAACAACCATAACATAACATCACTTCTACATCCCATTTCTTCCTTAACTCCTTCGGCAATTACTGATCATCGCCCGTCCACTGCAACGCCGGTTCCCCAACGTACTCTCCAGCGCACTCTCGACTTGCCAGTTACATTCAACGAACCCGGACTGCACACACACATACATTCTCTGCCCGCACCGCCAAAAGCCCACAGCATCAACCTGAGGACGACGGCTATTCAACCTTGGCAATACAGAAACCGAGGAGGATTCACACCGTTGAAGAGAGACAGAATCCCGAGAACGCAACGCTTACACGTATTAATCATCAACGACCCGCCACAGGCCTTTATCGACCCAGATTTCTTGCGTGTCCTGGCCGTGTCAGTCTGGTTCTCTCCCCACAGAACTTTGTCTGTTGGAGCACATCGAATGGACTACCCCACCTGAATCTTGATTCACAATGGTGAGTGCAGCACAGCAGCTTCTCGTCATCGCCTATCTCCGTCGAAGCATTCCACTTTCATCGGGCGTTGTTGAGTGTTGATGTACTATCATGAACGTCATCGGCGTTCATGATATATCATCGTCGCCTTCGGTCACCTTGATCCTCGACCATGTGTTCCCTTCCTTGACCACTAATCATCGGGGTGCCTCGGCGCCTCTGCCCCTCCGTCGTCACCATGCTGACCCTTTCCGTCTCCAGCCCGTCGCCAAGGCGTGCGCGCCGTGCTACTATCAGAAGTCAAAATGCACCTTCTCGGAAGGTAACCCGCAATGCGATCGCTGCATGATGAACGGGCGGGACTGCGTCTTTGTACGCCCCGTGCCAAGGTCAGCAGTCAAGGGGAGGTCAAAGGTCGCAGTCAGGAGCAAGATCATGGGCACCGGTGTGCCATGTCCGAACCCGATCCCTCGAAAGGCCAACGTGATCGTCCCGACGACAGCGCCACCGACGACGACGACAACGACGACTGTCGCCCGCGTCAGCTCCCCGCCGTGTTCCGTATCACGAAAGCCGAGTATAGCGACGACCTCGAGCGTCGGCAGCCCTCCCGACGACGCTTCGTCCGACTCGTCAACCGAATCGGCATCGAGTCCTCCTTCCAAGATCCTTGAGTCACTCAGTCCGTACGGTAGCACGCTGGGCCGGTTAGATACCGTCGAACGCAATTCCTTATCGCGATTACTGCACAAGTCCAACTTCATGCAGTACTTCATCAGCCCAACGTTCGTCGACAGCATGCAGCTGGACATGACAGTCCATCTGTTTTCCATGTTCGACCAGGGCAAGGACGCCTACATCGCCATGTACAGCGCATTTGCCTCATCAATGGGATTGGAGACGGGCGAATACGACCCAGAAGCGAATCTACACCGTGGCGCAATGGCTGTCGAACACCTTCGATCCTGTCCACTGCCCACACTCAAGCGCGATGAACTGCTACCGTGGGCAGGCTTGGGATTGGGAATCGTGTACTTCTCCAACATGGCCCTCGGCACCAGCGCGGCGCCTGTACGACGATACGTGCTTAGCCACATTCGCCATCTTCTAGGAACCTCACAAATATCCAGCTCACGGACACACTATATCCTCGTATACATGACGGCTGTCGACATCAACGAATGCCTGATGCAGCGCGAACTTCCAGTGTGTGGAATCGCACCTCCCGAAGCGGGCCATGTCGATGCGTATGTTGGCGTCTGTATGCCATTGCTGCAACACATGTACGACTTGTGCCGCATCAGCTATCATCTCTACCACGAAGTCGACGTCGAAGAACAGACGCAAGCATTGGACGAAGTGGAGCAAGAAATCGAAGCATGGCAGCCTGTCATCCCGCCAGACTTTACAAACCGCTTTACCACGACCGAAGTCATCCACATGCTAGCCCAAAGCCGCATCTACAAGACGGCAGCAATGCTGTACATTCACCGACTAAGGTACAAGTTTGGCGAGAAGGACGACATGGCATCTGCAATGGCAAAGAGCATCATCTCAGACCTGCAGATGACATTTACAGTCTCGCAAGACAAGCAACGCTGCGTCAGCTTTCCGTACACCCTTGCAGCCATCGAAGCAAAGGACGCGGCTGAGCGGGAGACTGCCATGGATGCCATCAAGTCGCTCATCGATAGCGGCAACAGCAAATACCGCAGCAGCATGGAAACATTCCTCAAAGCCGTGTGGGATATTCGGGACAACCAACCAGGAGCATCTTGGCTCGACTTCATGCAAACTCTGCCGCCGATCTCGGTGGGCGTATAGCGGAGCGGTCTCTTTTTAAGGTTTTTTTTTCTTCTCTTGATCTGGAATATCTTCAAGACTTATGGATTTATTCTACTTTTGCTTTGGGGCGAGGCGGTGAGATATCATTTTGTTTATGTACACGGCTGATGGGAAATACTCCTCATGGTACGATGGCCGCAAGGCAACTCCACGGAGGATTTGAGTTTTCTTCGTCTCATTTTTTTCTCCGTTCGTTGGCTTAACGTGGAGGCACCTCGTCAAGGAGTCGAGGCCTGCACTACATACACTCTTGTGTTTTTTTCTTCTTCTCTCTATGGCACGGCGGTGACTGCGGGATGCAGAGGAGCACGACGGGACTTTTGCAGCAATGCTCAAAAAAGGGAACGGGTTTTTAGAAGCCTCGGTAGGAATCCGAAGGTTACGAAAGGTGTCTGCCCACCATGGGAGGGGCTCCCCAAAGAGACATCATGATCTACCTATGGGTTTGTGATACCATTCTCTCGTTTCATTACCAATACAGACTTCACAATCTCCATATACCCCCCCGTTCATTCTCCGATCGCCTGGCCTCTTCAGTGCAACTGACATGTCTGATCGTTTCCTGCCCAACCTCGACCTGATGATCGAATCGCGACACTTCTAAAAGAAGCTCCCGCAAGTCTATGTCGCGCCTAATGGCGGTACCTGACGTTTCATGCCAGCACACGTCCTAGGCGTGCGCTCAGACTTTGCATGAATTAGGCCCATGTGTAGCCGAGAACCTTGTTTGCTCCTCGCTAAATCTAAACGGGGATCAACTATCACGCGCCCTCAAAGTTAAATACAGTACGTCCGTCTGTACTGCAGGTATGGATGAAAAGAGTGATAGTGTACTCCGTCCCGCAACGAATGGCACCATATGCCACATGCTAGACGAAGAGTCGTTGTTTGCGTTTCACTTCGTACGATTTCTGATTTTGTCACTTTTTGCTAAAGTGCCATCCGGTCCATGAGTTACACGATGGTTAAGTTCACCCTGAAGACCCCTACCCTATGGAGTACGTAGGTTGCGTGTGAGGGCAGTCTAGTTCCCCCGAGGCCGGTCGACGAGGGTGAACTCCAACGCCCAAAAAGCATCTTTGTGTAGAAGAAGTCTGTCTGCGGGGCATAGCCAGTAGCCCCCCTTTGCGCCATCGCGGGAGCTTACCATCGCCTCGGTAGTGATCCGTCCGGAAGAGTCAGGGGTCAAGAAAATTATGTTGGAGATTTTCGTCAAAACTTGCTGCGTAGACAAGACTGGTGTTTGGTACTTAGCATGCATTTCTACGACGTTGGTCCCAATTGAAGCTTCGGAGGATGCGCGTCCGTACCTAACTCGGTTAACCCGATGCCCTGATGATACGCGCAATGGACGTTGAGCGGCGCGGAACCCCACGAACTAACACGAAAAGGTTCTGGCTGGGTCGATCCATTGAGTTATTACTCACCGTGTCAGTGATAGTCGGAGATTTGATAACGAGTATTAAGTTCTGCATGGTACCGTGTCAATGTTCTTCAATGTTCATGGATCTTTTTTTGGATGTTCCCAGCATGTTGAACCTTATTGATATTGATCAAGGGCCTTTTGACACGCCAACTCTTTCCTCTTCGGCAGCCCGTACCGAGGCAAGTTGCCTCTTAAGGCGAGTTTATAACCATTATCAATATGGCTATTCAACTGGCATCAATGATAGATTGAAGTACAGGGGCTGCAGCCGCGAACATAGTATGCAGCAGGGTTCTCGCTGCATCCTTCACGGGCTTGCCCGGTGACATATTCCCACAAGAGGGGCAAACCACCGAGTCGCATATGACATTTAGGCATTGAAGCATCGAATCAAATAAGCCTCTATACGGGTCTCAAAGACGACTGATTAGACAATCACTCTAGATTTACAAAGATCAGAGAAACCAGAAACATCAGACAGGTGGTGGCTGGAAAAAATAAATAAAGGGACGCCCTACATAGTACGCGTTCGGGGACCTCGGCGAAGCTTAAAGGACCTGTTCAAAGCTTGATACTGGGACGCATGCGGACGGAGTCTACTCCGTCATGAAGCCTTCTGCGGGCGCGCTGACGACGGGAAGGACTGAAAGCGGTCAAGCCATGTCCCATGGCTCATGGTCCATGGGTACAGTCAGCCTCCCTAGGCAAACAAGCAGGTGCTGCGGTCTGCCACCGCATTTTGCGCGCTTCATCTCGCACTTTGTCTGGGCGGCGCTCGCACTTTACATCTCGAGTCAGGAAGAGCGGGGCCTGTGGGATAATTCGCTCGGCCTCGGATCTCTCGTAAGCGCCGAGGCCGAGGGATCCTGACCATCGACCTAGAGTCCATCACCCACCTCGAATGAAGGAAGAGCTGTTTGTTGTTCAGCCCCCCAGCAAGTTTGCCGCAAGTCGAATCATATTTGTGCAAGCCAAGACAAAATAGCAACGGATTGTCGAATGCGATCTTGTGTTGCGTCGTATCGCATCGGGATCTAGTGTCACCCGGATTCTCCATACCGGCCCCATGGGACCGGATCCAACATCTGCCTCCGGAGCTGTCCGGACCTCGCCCACAGAAGCACCCGACACACCGCAGCCGGGCCAATCCCAGCCCCCGACGGCCGCCGGGGATGAGAGCGGAAGCAACAGCAGCAGCAGCGTGGCCCGCCTCGGCATCGGGAGCAGCAGCGGTGGCCGCAAAATCGAGCGGTCCTGTCAGCTGTGCCACCGCCGCAAGATTCGCTGCGACAAGAAGCAACCTTGCGCTTCGTGTGCCCGTGGCGGCTTTCAATGTCACTATCCACAAGCGGGCCAGCCGATACGTCGTGTCCGGAAGACCACTATCGCCGACGTTGCAAGCCGGATATCGGACCTGGAGAAGACCCTTGTGGCCGGGGCGGCGAGCCAGCAACAGCAGCAGCTCCCGGCTCTCCGGGCTTCGCCATCGGCCTCGACGCCAGGGACAGCTTTTGGTTTGGGTTTGAATCCAAGTCACTCCAATCCATCAGCATCCAGGCCCACGACAGCGCCAGCTTCAGGGCCACATGAGAAGAGTGTCAACGATGAGATTCTTCTACGCAAGGGATCATCAAGTCAATACTTTGACGATGTCCTGATTTCTCGGGTCATTGAAGAGGTGAGTGACTCTCTCGTCTACTAGGTGCATGTGATAGTCGGCTGACAACTCGTCAAAAGGAACATGATATTCAATCGGTTCTCACTACACCACAAAGTAGTGAGTCGGCGGCTACGGCGGAACTGTCGCCCTTTAATCCCATGGGCATTCTCTCGGCACCAGATCTCAAACTGGACCTTGCTGAGCTCCTTCCCTCAAAGTACGGCGCCATAGAACTATGGAGGAACTATGTCGACAATATCGAGATTTGCAACAAGGTCCTCCACCGGCCGACAGCAGAAGTCCTCGTCTACACGGCCATTGACGACCCCCGGAACGCCACCTCGGAAGCACTAGCGGTCATGTTCGCCATCTTCTTTGTTTCAACTGTTGTTCTGGAGCCCAATTCGGTCCAGAGTTTCACGGGCGAGGACAAGGTGACGAGCCTTCATCGCTTCAAGACAGGACTCGAGCAAGCTTTTGCCAAGGCCGACTTTCTTGAGCATCCTTCGGTGAAACTGCTCGAAGCCTTGTCTGTGTACTTGGTATGTATACCCACACTACACGATATTCTTTCTTATGCTTATACTAGGCGCAGGCGGCTCTCAGGATACACAACCCCGGCCGAGGATTGTGGACGTTGAACGGACTGGCCATTCGAGCAGCCCAATCAATCGGTCTGCACCGAGACGGGACTAAGCTCGGCCTCTCACCCTTTGAGTCCGAGATTCGTAGACGCATTTGGTGGCATCTTGTCGCTCGCGACGGTCGAGCAGCGGAGGACTACGGCTTCTCAAATATTTCAAGCTTCAACCCGCAAATAAGCGTGAGCTTCCCGTCAAATTTGGACGACGGAGACCTGTATCCCGAGATGAAGGAGCTCCCACACTCTCGCACCGGCTGGACGACGTTGACGCTGGCACTAATCAACATCCAAGTCACTCGCACATGGCACCGTCTAGCGGCCATGGCCTCGTCGTGGGCTGAGAACCCAACCCCGGAATCTGTCCGCGCCCAGATCGTCCGAGAACTTCACGAGTACGCGGAAGGGTTCCTTCGACACTGCAATCCCGTCATCCCTCAACAACGCCAGACCCTTCTCGTGGCACGGTTCATCATTCGCAAGGTTGACATGGTTACGCGCCAGCAGTGGCTCAACCTCCAGCACCCAGAGGCGCGCGACTCGTTTGCGACGGAGGAGAATCTTCTCCAGGCGCTCGGTATTCTCGAGGATGGCATGAGCCTGGCATCGGACGAGCTGCTGCGGCAGTATCGGTGGTCTATGCGGGCGTATCCCCAGTACCATATGCTTCTCTACGTCCTGTGGCACTTGTGCGTGAAGCCGGAGGGACCGAGTATCGATAGGGCGTGGAAGGCTGTGGACGATAGCTTTATGCTTTTGAAGAGTGTGAACGCCGGTTTCGGGCCCGCGGCGAAGATGACGGTCTTAGAAACATTGAGAGCCAAGGCAACGGCGATACGACAGGGTCTTGGCCAGCAGAACGGCGGTAATACTGTCGTTGTTGGCGGAGGGACTACCAACGGGAGTGCCGAGAAGGAGTCGTACCCGACACCGGGTGGCACAGATGATAGATCAGAAGCGGAGGGCATGGTGGATAGTGGACTGGATAGCATGGCGGCCGCCGACGGAATGGATTGGGCTGGCATGATGCAGGATTTCCCCGACTGGACCACGCTGATGAACGAGTTCCAGGTGGACGGCTTGGACTTCCCAAACTATTTGAACTGATTTACTGAGTGCGCGGAGTTTTGGACAGGCAGATACCAACCCCAATCAACCATGGACATTGCATCTACAACTCCTCTGGCTTTGACCTGCTGCCGAGCTTCGCATGATTCCTGGAGGCAGTGATGTTGCGGACGTCCCTGGTCTCGATATTGACCACCGCTTCGCAACCTTGCACGCACATCTCTCGCTTTCAGTCCCCTCGGTCGTCAGTTGAGGGCGTTTGCTCCTATTCTGCACGTGAGCCTCGAGGCCCTTCGCGCGAGCCTCGAGCCCTGCCCTGCTTCTCTGCGCGAGAGCTTCGAGCCCAGCTCGCGGGCTAGCGCGCTGAGCTTCAAGGAGAACTAGAACGGAGGAAGATTTCAGCCAGCGTCGATGGTTTAGTGGTAAAATTCTCCGTTGCCATCCAGCAGCGTCGGGGAGCCGGGGGTTCGATTCCCCCTCGACGCAATCTTTTGACAAATCGCCCGCTCACAGGTTTTTGTTGTTTTATAACAGAGTATCTTATTCTGTCTCTCGGAATTGCTCTTCTGTTTTCCTATGCAAGTCGCCTGTCTCCCTCATGAGAATCGCACACCTGTTGGTCCTGCGTAGCCGTCCTGTGGGCAAATGCAATATGAACGTGCAAATGGCACTGGGAGTTGGGTGGGGACTTTTTACACTTTCCTCGACGGCTAATGTGCGTACGTTGGCGGCATTCTGTGCCGCTCGGCTGCCTGATCTGCGTTCTTGTTGATATCTAGCTAATAGGAAGTGTGGAACACATGCTTAAACACCCATCCTCCCGGTCGCCCTCGAAGCCTTAACTGTTCTTCATACGTGATCTAGGCTAGCTTTCAAGACCGAAGTAGAGTTTACAGTTTCTGGCCATGGACAGGCAGAAGAGAGTAATTTACGGGGTTCTTGAAAACTAACAGGGTTGCCCAAACACCTTTCAAGGGCGGGGCACTACTTACTTTTGTACCTATCATGGGGTAAGCGTGTGTCAGGCTGTATGTCCTGCGAAAGAATCAGTACTGATCCATATATCGCAGCTATACGCACTATTACAAGGTCAAAGATTGGGACAGCCCAGTCTGGCAAGCCATCTGGCCTCAGCTGGTTCAAGATGCCCTGCTCATCATAGAAGCATCGGACGTGTTCCTGACCGGGCCGGGAAAGTCTACTGATATCATCACCTCACCGATCACGAGCGAAGACGAAGGCATTCTTTTCAATGGGGTGGGGATTTACGGCCACGAACCCTTTCACTTTTGTCGTGAAGACCAAAACCAAAGGCAGTTCATGAAAACAGCAGAAAAGCCATACGATCTTCCTGTCGCTTGCATACTTTTGAGGGCTTCCATCCTTTGCCCACAAGGCATCAAAGTCCGGTTGGTTCCCTCTGAATTGCTGCATGTCACGAACGGACGCGACTAAAATCTCTCCACTTTAGTTCTGATGGGGAATGGGATGGGCTTCTATGGAAAGCTATTCGCAATCTTCACGAGACTCTATGGCCTGAAGACAGTTTGCAGTGCCCTTGGCAGGATAACGACAAAGGTGACTTCTGGGAAAATGAACAGCCACAAGAGAGTATTGGGTTACTCGCACAAAGATCAACACCGAAACCAGGCGCCACGGGTATCAATGAGAAGGAGCAACAGAGTACGCAGCAAGACCTTTCGAAACCCAGAGAGGATAGGAACTCTTTCTTCGCTTCGAGAGCTGGGTACACGGTTATAACAGCCCAGTTGAAGCCCATCATCGGCTGGCTACGAGAATGCGAGGAACGTCCTGGTCACAATCATTGCATCGCAAATCCATTGCGATGGCATAATCTCCCTGGCATCTGCTTCCGACTCATCGACATCCACAAGAGAAGCATTGTCGTCGCCCCTCAAGGGTGCTCTTTTGCCATACTAACATACGTCTGGGGTGGTGTCGAACAGCCCAAACTAGAACAAGCAAACATTGATGGATACTCGCTCGACTTTGGGCTAGATTCAATCTGGGGGAAGATACCAACGACAATAAGAGACGCCATACTCGTGTGCGAGATTGTTGGGGAAAGGTATCTTTGGGTCGACGCGCTCTGCATAGTACAAGATTCTCCCCGCGATGTCCAAGTCCAAATATTGCGAATGCGCGAGATCTACTCCGCCGCCAAGTTTACCATTGCAGCAGTCTCAGCCGAGAATGCCGGAAAGGGGCTACAAGGAACGACCTTGGTAGCATCTTCAACAACATGTGACTCTATCGATGAGCTGGATATGATCTTGGAGCGTTCGCCTTGGAGAAGCCGGGGCTGGTGTTACCAAGAACAAGTACTCTCACACCGGGCTGTTCTCTTCACGTCAGCAGGGGTGTTTCTGCAGTGTCAAGAAACAACGATCAAGCTAGACGGTACTCGTCTTGCCGACTCCAAGGCAAACACGGCTCTCCATAGGTCGCAGCGCGTAGGAGGCCTTTTGGGTATCCCTCCAGGAGAAGAGCTGGAAACCTTCTTGTGTGCTGCGGAGCAGTACTCGAAACGCGCTTTCACAAAAGGCGAAGATAAAATTTCAGCCTTCCAAGGCGTTCTCCAGAAGTTCAACGCAAGCCTTGACGGCGAAGAATCAATGTTCGTCTACGGCTTGCCAGCATGCGCCTTCGACCAGGCCATTTGTTGGCGGACAGCAGATCATCGCCCGCAAGTACGAAACTCAAACTTTCCCAGCTGGTCATGGCTCGGATGGGACAGCAGTGTCACATTTGACAGGACTATAATGAGAACCGCCCACACGCGTCAAATGATAGGAGCTGAGCGACGTGAAATCGTGGTAGTAGGCCGCAATATTGAAGTGCAATATCCTAGCCATCGCTATCGCAAGCCAGCAGCTCTTTCGTTGGTCCCGCACGCAAAGGATGGTATCTTCGGATTTCCTTCTAGCGAAATAAAAGCATTCTTCAATAGGCCCTCTCTCGATTTGGTGGCAAGCATCACAGATCTTCGCATCTCATCAACGCCTAGGAAGACTGAGGACTCGAACGGGCTTTATGCTGTATACCCAGCTATCTGCAACAAATTGCCACTCTCTCCACTTCCTCCTTACGGAATGTACACGGCTGACACCCACCCACAACACGGTGGCCAAACTTTCAGGACCTACGATGTCGAAGACCACGAGAACCACGGAGCCTGCGACGCAAAGGACCCTATTGGTTTCATTTGGCTAGACTGTGCCTGGAGAGATAGCCGTCCCAAGGCCGTGTATATGGAGTTTATGGCCCTCAACGGTCATCCAAGCGCAGAGGTTTCTAATGGCTGGTATATCACGATGCTAATGTGCCTCCTCAAGCATGATCCCTGCAGGTACTATTACTATGAACGGCTTCAGGTCATGGACTGCTGTATTACAGAGGCAACTTGGATGAGAATTGGAGCAGTGACAAAGTTGCCTACTATCTTTTGAGCGCCAGAACACACATTGGGTAAGGCTTTTAGGTAATAGAGAAGAGCCCAGAGACACCAGAATACCAGAAGTGAGTATATTGAGACGATTGCGAGCCATATGAGGTGTCAGTCTTCTACTCAATGACTAGAGTGATGAATGCTTTTCGCTCATCGATACGCTCAATTTGCCTGTAAGAATACCATGCCGTAAGATCCCAAATCCCGGGCTCGACATTGTATGATATCGAGATTGTATGATAGTACCTCCCTCTATGCTATGATGGCTTTTCTCACCCCGGAACTGATCTTCGAAGATTTCCGAAGCAAGAAACCCAAGACGACCGTCATACCTGCCGTGAAGCAATCTTCTCGCTCACAGAACCATTATTTCCCATCCTCCAACCTTTTCAGTTTGCTCAGGAATAGTCTGCAACTTCCGTGTCGTCTTGAACTTCCTGCTCGAACCCGACGACACTGTGTCCACACTCTCAGCTGGAGTGGCCGTCAGTTGTCGAGAATCGCCGTCGTCTGAATAGGGACTTTCGCTCCTCGTGCGATCCGTCGACGACGGACCAACGTTGCTGCTGGAGCCCGCCTGATTGAGAGTCCCTCCCATTTTGGCGGGTGAAGGAAGCCTCTCATACCACTTGACTGGTGATGTCTCTGTAGCTGAAGGGGATGTCCGACAATCAGTGGGTGACGGGTCCCTACTGTTTGATCCACTTGAGCTGCGGGTACTTGAACGACCTCTCTCGTCAAAGGGGTTGATAAATACTCCCATGGTGGTGTTCTTTCGAAGAACATCGGAGTTCACCTCTTCGAGTTCGATCTCTTCCCATCTGTCGAGCTCCATTCCTTCCCTTGGCTCTCCGCTGATGTGACGACTCAGGGCTCTGCTAGTCGTCTTCATGCGTCGATAGAGATTGGCCAACTTGTCGACGACGTCGAAGCCGCATTTAGAGGACATGAAAAGGAGGAGGGACAGGGGCCAGAGGATCAAGGTGGCTGGAATCCACAAGAGCAGCAAGACCTTGTGTTGCAGTCTTTTGTCCGAGCTCTCGTACCATTCAGGAAAGAAACGGCACCTATTGAGGAAGGCGTAGGAGACAAGCGCCGAGATAGTGTGGACCACGCATGCCGCCGCTATAAGTATGGTGTTCCGGAAGTGGCGATCGTCTTCTCGGATGCCGGCGCTGAGGCCGGCGACAGGAGCGGAAGGAGTAGGAGCCATCTTTGTTAGTTTGAGGAAGGAATAGTTGTGTTGTTTGATGAAAGTGGTTGTGACGACTTCAGGCCTCAGTGACTGGTTTTTGTTTGCTTTGTATTCCTAGTGGGATAATCGCAAGAGAGAGTTTGGAGGTGAGAAGTGATGTCGAGAACGAGGTGTTCAACCGCGATGCTGGCTAGGCTGGGACAAACGAGAAGGGTTTATATAGGGTAGAACATGTCTATCTACGATTGTGTCTTAACGACCTAGGGTCAGGGGTCACGGTTCAATCGGAGATAGGTAGTCTATCCGTTGGTGTCATGAAGTTAGTTCATACCTCTGTGGTCAAGATTCGCTGTGCATTGCATCTTTCGGGAACCGCGGCCTTGCTATGATTCGCCTGGAAAGTTCACTACTTTCGAGCAAACTTTCAGGAACAGGAATTGAGCGTCTTTCGAGGCAATGACGGCGGTGGTCCTGGATCGTGTAAGGGGCATTGTATCTCTCTCCCCTCGTGAAGTCCGTCCAATACTGTTGTCAATAAGCCTCAAAGGTGTACACAACAGATTTGTCAGAGTGTGGAAGAGATTTCATCGTGCACCTAGCAAGGCTACGCAGACGGTAAGTGATCAATGACAT
>JFBX01000454.1:0-220907 GCA_001563135.1 Colletotrichum simmondsii | reverse complement strand
TGGGGGGGGGGGGGGGGATCGAGCAGTGTCAAATCTCTCCCGAAGGAAGTTTGAAGAAGAGAAGGGCTCTTCATGGTTGGCCATGCTCGTTAGAATGCTTGAGACTATGCGCTGATACTGCAGGCCGTTTTGACACGGTCTGATTTATGTGAGTCGTGAAAGCATCTCATTATGGCCATGGCTGAAGATCGCCAGTCAGTGTCAACTCCAAACTAGGCCACACGCACTCATATGGAATGAAGATGTAACAGTACCAGTACTTGCAACACAAAGATTATGTCAATGACTTCGATTCACTACACTTGCAACTCTTGATAATGAATACAGTTAACTGGCTCATAGCCACCAGATGATGTAACTGCGATGCCCTTAGTAACCCCACAGCCAGACATGAAGAGTCCAACCCCTACTGCTTGACAGCGGGAGCATACGGCTTCTGCTCAACCATCCGAGCCTTGTGCATCCTCCACACCTCAGCCGCAGCCGCCTCATTCTTAACCGCCACGATCTCCGACGCAGTCAGCCAATGTCCAAGCAACAGATCCTCCTCAGAATTCTCAGAGTTCCTCTTACATTGATTCTCCTGAGCGCGGTCGCCAGCAGAGCGGACGGCACACGGAGCAACTTCTCGGTTGACGCCTTCAGTGGTTGTGAGGCTCTTGAAGTCATGGCAGACGACGGCCGCAAAGTTGTACACCACAAAGACAGGCCAGAAAGCGACGATGAAGACGGCGATTTGGATGCGAATGAGTTTGTCGATGGCCTCAGCGGAAAGACACGGCTCCCACCACCAGCCGCCGGATTCATCATCCGAGAACGTCTGTGCAGCGGCATACGCCTCGGCAGCGCTCTCCGTCTTGTCCTTCGCCCCCATCTGTCCTACAAAGATCATGCCGACATAGGTCGAATAGATGAAGTAGAGAGCACCATGGAGGAGATACACCGCCGCCGCGATGGTGTTGAAGACCTCGGGGTCCAAGACATATTGCTCCTCGGGCTCGCGGACGATGTTACAGAGGGTGTAGGCGCCGAAGGTGACCAAGAAGACGGCCCAGATTATGACGAGGACGATGGCTGTGGCGTCGAAGCAGGTGACAGGTTCAGAGTCCTCGTCGGTGGTGGTTCCCTGGGGTGGCGAGGGCAGCTGCTTTTCCTCGTCGTAGTTCATCTCGCGGCTGGATTGTTCGCCGGAGGCTTTGGCGATGTGGAGGTAGTCGGTGTAGAAGGAGTTGACGTTCTTGATGGGACGGGACGTAGCCGCCCGGATTGAAGCCATTGCAGTTGCCATTGTGTGAGGTTGTGACGGGTTATGCTGTGTAAGTACTGAGTAGAGAAGTCAGGCGAATGCTTGCTGCTTGTAGAGTGGACCTGTATCTGATGGATGTGAGATGCTGAATTGAAGAGTAGAAGGTTGCCATATGGAGGATTTAGATGCGATGTTTAATATCCCTCGAAGAAGGGATCGGAGAAAGGCTTCTTCATAATCTCGAGGACCTCTCTAGCGACACACGCTACAAAGGCATCATGAAAAGTCAATACGAAACAGACATCAAAAGACCGTTGGAAACAGAAACCTGCTGGGACGGAATGCCACCGTCCCTTATTATGTCTATAGTATTATACAGTACTGGTACAGGATATCAGGCGATGGTGATCGCAAAGATTTCCCCTCAACTCCATGGCAAGCTCAACATGGCATCGTGATGCCACGAGTAAGAAAAAAGTATGTACGTGAATCGAAACGACAGCTCCCAAAAGCCCCCAAAGCAGCCCCCAAAACTCAACCCGGTACCGAAAAGCCCTCCCCCATAACCCCCTTCCAGTGATGCTACACCTTTTCAGCCAGTGCCCTTAGTCTACATCGTCGAGGCTGGTGTCGGAAGTGTTGCCCGTGTCACCCTCGCTGACCTTCCACGATGCCATCTCCGCTACTGGCACCCGCCCTCTCAGCCACCGCAGGGTAGCGTCCGTACCCCGTTCAAGTACGTTCCACCTAGGAACTCTGAAGCGGTTGCCAGCGACCTCTAGACGCTTGAGCCCGCCAGTGCCACCTAGAAGGCCAAGTCTCGGGTTCAAGTGTGCAATGTCGTTATTACCAGCATCGACAACCTCCATGCCCTTGATGGTGTCTGGGTCGAGCTCGATCAAGTGGTTGTTTGCTGCCAAAAGGACGACGAGTCTGGGGAAAACTGAGCGCAAGTCAGGCGGAAGGGCAGTGATGCGATTCAACGAAACGTCCATCTTCTCCAGCTGCGGGGCGACCAAGTGCGTAGTCAATGGCGAAAGGCTGGTGATGTGGTTGCTGACAAGGTTCAGCTCACGCAAGGCCGGCAAGTCAAGCTCCTCTGTCAAATAAGATTCGCCAACCAGTTGGTTATGCGCGAGAGACAGGGCGGCAAGAGAATCGGCGAAGAAGGACAGTGAATTCGGGAAGCAGGTGAAAAGGTTGTGATGCAACTGGATCTCAATGACCTTGTTGTCGGCTGCGACCTTGGAGCACACCACAGGATGCAGCGAAGCTGATTTGGTATTTGATCGGTCCAGAACACCTTGCTTGACGGGCCATGTCTCATTGGCTAGCGTTTGCGAACGCGCTCGTGCCGGTGATGTCGGCGAAGAGGTGGGAGGGGTAGCGAAATCATCCTCGTCCGAGTGGTTATCGCGAACTGAAGCTTCCGCTGCTGGTGCGGTAATAGTGGCTGGTTGAACGTCATGAGGCTCGTCGAGGTGTGCCTCATCAGGTACAGCAGTATCCTCTTCCTTGAATGGCGGGGGCGGCTCAAGCCTACCGGCGAGGACTTCCTTCAGCTCTTCCGTGGTGGCAGAGACAAACTTCTTGTCGCGCAACGGGTTGCCGGCGAGCCGAATCATGGTCAAGTTATCCATCCTGCTAATCTCGGGTGGTACCACGCGAATGTCATTGGCAGAAAAGTCAACATGCCGAAGCTTCTCGAGAGCGGTGAAACCTCTGGGGAATTCGGGAATAGCGTTCTCGTCGGCGTTCAGGGTCATGAGGCTGCACCAAGAGCTGACATCAGGTAGCTCTTGTATGCGGTTCATCGAGATGATGAGTTGATGGACAACAGGCAGGTTGATGACTGATCCTGAAGGTACCAAGCGTGTCAACTGGTTGCACGATAGGTCGAGCATCTGAAGGGTTGGAAGGGACTCGGCCCCATCTTCAATCAGCGTGCCTGTGAGCTTGTTCTTCTTCACCAGCAATTCCGTCAGTGGGAGCTTGGATAGACTCGCAAAAGGCAGGGATTCGAAGCTATTCTCGCTCAAGTTAAGAACGCGCAGCCTCGATAGACTTTCGATGCTAGGAGGAAGCGATGATACGTTGTTTCCGTGAAGGTCGAAGATTTCGAGGTTCTCGAGGTTCGAGAAGATGGGATCGAGGGGCCCGTAAAGAAGATTATTGGCGAGCTTCAAGTCTCGGAGGGCCTTGACCTGGGTGATGACTTCGAGGCAATTGTTTGCAAGGCGATTTTGCGACTGCTTTTGTTAGTCAAAGTTGTTACTCAGGGTCGCATGTGTTGGCTTACTAGGTTGAGCGATGTGAGCAGAGGAAGCTGTCTCAATCCCATCGGCAAAGAGATTAGCGAGTTACCGTGCAAGTCCATCGCCTCTAAGCCGCCAAAGATATTGCCGTTCGAGTCCTCATCCTGTGCCATTTCCTCTGCTGTGACATCTGGGAAGATGGTGTCATCGATAGACTCCAACTCGTTGTCCGCAGCTACGAAGCGAGCCAGATCGACAGTCTCAGCCCATGAGCCATCGTAAGTGCCCATGGACTCTGAGTCGTACATCTTGAGAACCTCGACCGGGATCTCCTTGAGACCCATGGCCGCGATGTTGAGTCTGCCGCTGCTGCGGGCAGTGCCGAGCCGTTGCTGAATAAGTTTCTTCTGAGAGTTCTCCGATCTCTTGGTGTTGAAAGGGTCTTGCGTGACAGCAATGCCAAAGTCGAACCCGTCGTCCTGTGGGATGATGGGTGGCTCAGGCTGGACTGGCGCAGAAGAGTCCGCAACCGGCGCTGCGCTTGGGGCTGACGCTGCCTCCGCAGCTTGTCGGTCTGCAGCGCGCTTGGCTGCCCGGGCCTTGGCAATTTGTTCTCGCAGAGCGTTGGAGGACTTTGCCGCAGCATTTTCTCCAGATTCTTCAGCATCTTTTGAAGCAGCAGGAGGTGGAGCACCAATCTTAGACGGTCCAGGCCTTCGAAGAGATCCATAAGACTTGGACGGCGTCAATTTCTTGGGCTGCGGCGAAGCAACAGACGCCGCTGGAGCTGGCTGGGTCATTGTTGGTAGGGAAGGCTTCTTGTAGAGTCCTTGAACCGAGGCGCGGGGCTTGAGAGGGCGAGCAGCAAGCGTCTTTGCTCCAGCTTTGGGTGGTGGTGCCATGATGCCAGTTGGTCTCGTTGGGCTGGGGCTCTGGGTGACTGGTATCGCCGAAGTAGTCGACGGTCCGGAAGGTGACGACTGGGGCGTAGCTCTCAGCGATGGTGCTCGGAGGGAACGGATGCTGGATACACGGCGAGCCGGGGTGCCCTCAATGGCGCCAAGAGGTCGATACGCGTTCGCAGCCGGTCGAGCATTGGCAAATGGGTTCTCTTCAGCACCAGAGCTCGAACCTGGTCTGCTGTGCCGGGACGTGGGCCGCATGGAGCCATCGGAGGTATAGCTTGAGCCAGGTCTCGAGTGGCCGCTGCCGGCGCGTGAGCGGGGCCGCATAGTGCCATCTGGGTCGAAGAATGTGGACGTCTTCTTGCTTAGAGAAGGAGAAGATTGTAGTTGCTGAAGGGTCTCTATGGTTCGCTCGGAAAGGGACGGACGGGGTTTGAATGGCGTCGTTCTCAGCGTGTCAAAATCTGGAAGATCAGGCTCGGCATCATCGTCGGCGGCTTGTGGGCTGCTCGTATCTTTGGTCAGGGTAATCGGATCGCCCAGACGACTTGAGCTTGGGGTAGCGACATTATCCTCTGACGGGCTTCGCGTAACGCTTGTCGAGCGAGGAGTGAATGATCGTTGGGGTTCTTCTGGAGGTGTAGGGGGTTTCTGGATTATCAATTCCTTTGGTTGCAGTCGAGGCACGCTTCGGGAAGATCTAAGTGTCGCAGCAGGAGCTCTAAGTTCCGTCTTTCTCGTGGTTGGAGGTTGAATTTCGCGTTTCGGTCTTGTAGGGATGGTGCGAGGTTCCGGTTGCTTCAGAGCAGCGGCTGGGGCCAATTGGTCTCGTGAAGCAGCTGGGCGGAGGCGAGGGTTCCGTATACTCGAGTTGAGGCCTTCTCGCGATGGAGATGGTCGAACAGCAGGTGCTGGAGCGGGAGCTGGAGCTGCTGTTCTTGGGAGAGGCAGACGGGACATGCGAGGAATCCCACTAGGCCTCCCAGGTGCCTGCTTCTCGTCCATTCTGGCGGATATAGTGTATGTCCTACAGCTCTGAGAGCATGGAGAAGGTCGAAAGGGTGCTTCCTGAACGCTCTGGAGCGTGGAATCTGAAGAAGTTTGGGGGAATAATTCCTGTGGAAATATCGAAGTTTGCGCACTGACAGTCGGCAATGGTCTAGCGTTACTTTGGCGCGTGGGAGGCTGCTTCGTTTGCTCCTAAACGGGTCGGGAACTAACGAAGGTAATTTCAAGTTGGGATGACGCAACGTCGCGGTTTCTCGTGTGCCAAACGGACAGATTCGCGTTCGAGCAGCAGCTGTAGATGGTCGAGTTCAAGTCAGCTTTTCGGATCGCGTTTGTGGTTTGCACACACAGGAAACAAGAGGAAGAAGAGGAAGCAAACAATGACAAACCTACCACAATGCCCTCTCTCCCGTCGCAACGGACATTGGATGGACCCTCTGGGACCTGGGGCCTTGTCAGGCGAGAGTGATGAATCGGAAATCTGCAAGAGAACAGACAATAATGAGCAGGGGGGGTGAATTCTTGGGATCGACAAGGATGGTCGATTTGCCCAATTTCCCGGCACGAGGAACGACGTTCCCGGCGCCTGCTTCCCCGGCCAATTGCAGCCATCGCAGCATCTTCGGCTGCTGACGTAATGACCCCCTTCTGCACTGTTTTGGGCCTCGCTTAATTCTAGCGCCAACAGGTCAGCAACGGTTCCTGCATGTCTCGACTTTGTTTCTCCCAAAATCTCCACTGTCGATTGAGGGGCAGAAATTCAAAATCAAGCCAAAAGACCAGGGGAAAATGAGCTGAAAAAGGGACGGCGTGTTTCCTGCTGATGCCCAACGTTGATAAGGCTCATATGAGATGTGTGAATCGTGAAGGTGAAAGGATGGGCGAGCTGCCCTCTGGCAGTGAGTGATGAGGTAGGATAGAAGGATGAAAGTTGGCCTACCTCTCTTTTCTCTCCCCCCTTTTTTTTTGTAGATTTATTTCTTTTGATGTTTTTTTGCGGCTTTTCATCGGTTATCTCTCAATCTGTACCGTCGTCACCCCGCGGAAGGATATCTGCTTAATCAAAAGTTAACCTCTTGAACTCTGATGAAACCTGAGATGAGGGAAGAAGCCAGTTTCAAAGCATCTGCGGCAATCGGCAAGCCCAGACGAACGAACCCGGACAGCCAGGGAAGCCCCTGGTCCCTTCAGTCTGGAGTTGACGCCGTCCAGTGACAGCAGCTCTTTCGTCTCGTCCCTCAAAAGCTTCAGGGATGGCTAAGACTCTCCCCGGCGCAGTGTTATCGGAACATTTGAGATGGCTGTTCAGATCTTGCCTCGACAGTTCGATCCGTGGTCCAGCATTGTCTGCCTTCGTCCCGAGTTGCGATGTTGAACACCATCTGGCTTACCAGATCGACCAAGTGGATGACGCAAGGGATCAAAGTGAAGAGGCACGAGTGAGATGACTTACAGATCCTTCTGCCGCCCTGCCCCTCGGCCTCATACCGGTATACCCTCCCCTATACCCGGCCGGGGGCTCCGGGCCTGTCTAGTGGTCGTAGCCCGCTTCGCCGGGGCGAAGCCACATCATCGTCGGCTGCTTGGCCACAAGCCAGGCGTCCCTCGAATTGTACGCCTGGTAACGAAGGTCTCGGCGCATAACACACCGGTTGCAGGTGCGCGAATTCGCGCGGGCACCTACGTGGTCGAAGAAGTAAGGGGCCCAGAGCCACTTGCCGCAGGTACCGCACCAGCGCAAATCGCCAACCGTCCCAGGACGTCCTCCAAGAGATCTCTCGGTGCTCAGGAACAGAGGGTCTGTCGGAAGCCAGGGGTACCAGCCCGGCAGACCCCAAGAAGGGCCAATGAGGACCCTCTCAGTGGCCCAGAAGCCGGGCGGGAGGACGGCTGGGCGGTTGGTGACGTCGATGAAGATTCTCACCGGACCGCGGGCGACCGCAGGTTCGTAGGGGAACTCTTGGGGTAAACCGTAGACGAGAAGCAGCCCGCGGAATTCATCCCAGTAACAGATTTCGTCGCCTGACCTCCTGGCTAGATCAAACTGCCAGTGCAGCGTTACATGATGAAATAGACCGTCAACGATGGTGAACAGGTCAGGGATCTGTATCGATGAAATTTAGCCTCGAGTCATCACTTGAAGTATGCCTCACTTACTGGATGGTAGCTCATCTTGACGGTTCCGATGATACTGCTCTAATTTGTTGTACTTGAGGTTGCCGACAGACTGGTGGATGAGCAGAGAAGGTTCTTGAGATGGCTGGTAGAAGGTGGATGGAATGGCGAGCTTTTGACAATGGAGAAATTTGCGCTCGCAGCAGAGATCAAAGACCCTCTAGTTATTTGGATTCTGCTTTTCACCCGGGACAGCACTTGATTCACTGGGTGTGCTTCTCATCCGGCCGGGCAGTTGGCACCACCTCCCTCGTCCCTTGATGCTGCCTAAACATCGTCTCTTCGTGGGACGAAACGAATAACCAGGTGAGTCGATATGCGGAGATGAGGTTCATCCGTTTGACCACACCCATCCCATAGATAAACCGTCCCACAAAGTTGGCATATGAAAGAAAGAAGGACGAAGTGGTTGAATGGCTATCAACAGGTATATCAAAAGACTTGGAGCATTGGAGATGATTCGAAAAGGGATCAAGGATACAAGACTTTCATAGAATTCAAACATTGTTGACATCGAAAGATGAAAAGCGGAAGGCTGGCTTCAGTAGAGATTGAATCAAGTCAAGGGAAGATCAAAGGAGTACACACGAGGACTACATCAAGGGGCCGAGGCAGTTACGGACAAAAGCTTGGAGCTGTCATCTGGTTGTTTGCCGAAGCTTCGAGGGCCGCATTGCCGACAGGCCTCGAAGTATCTGCCGTGATGGCAGGGCTGCTCCAAAGGAGTCAAGCCACACAAAAGAACCAGGACGCTTCGTTGAGATTGCGAGGTCATGACAATCCGAATGTATTCTATGACGAGGAGGGTCAGGTCTCACCACTTAGGGTTGCATCGTCTTGCGCTTGTTCACTGGGACCTTGAGTTCTGGCCAAGGAAGAATTATTGAGCTCGAACGAATAGAACACTACGAGTGCGAGATATTTCTAGAAGCATGAGCGAGCCAGCCAGAATGGCAACGTTGGCTGTAGGTAGGGTACTGACGAATTGGTTATCATCAGAGTTCAAAAGTTCAATATCACTAGTGGAGGAAGTTGGCTTCAAGGTTTCAGAAACAAGACGAGTATGCTAATTCAATTCCATGGGGGTATCATAGACGATCAGGCAAAGCCCTGTCTAGTTACGTTTGCGTCAGACTGCTTCCTCCTTTCGTAAAGAGCAAAACTCCATCATAACCTCGCATTGTTCCGAACCAAAGAAAAAATAGCGTGCCAGATAGCAGCCTATGCATAGGCACGCATTAGACATTATCACGCTGTAAGAAACAATATGAAGTATCCGCCACGGATGGGCCGGACTTTCCTCCTCGCACGCGACAATCACCCCTCGTCGGGTAGCAGTTTTGGGTATGAAAACCTCTTTCGGAAAGTAGAAATGCCAGGAGCAAGAGTCGTTGGTTTTGATGAGAGCAACTGGCTCTATTTCGGCTCCCAGCCTCATTGAGTGTACCCCCAGCCTACGGTGACGTCTTGTACAGCGTGAACGCTGTGGGTAGTGTAGGCAGTCTTGCAGAGTCGAGATCCGGGTCGATCGGGCAGAACTTCGCGGTAGGAAATGAAGTAAAGAGAAAACACCGCATCAAGGGTATTACGAGGAGCAGATGATCTTCGTAAAGCATTCGGGAAGGGGCCGTGGTATGATCGTGACTTCGTCAATTGCTTGGGCTTCGGCTGGGATCGACCAAAGAATAAGGGAATGCGCATTTTCAAGGTCTAGCAACAGGGAGTCAGTGACTGTTAACATCGAGGTTTTGGTTGCGGCGTTTTCGGAGGCCATCCCAAGATTATGACTTACCTCGGCTCACAGAAGCGGGATCGCAGTGTCCAGCGTCTTCCGGCTTACAAGAATTGGATGCGTGACCACTCAGCTCGAACCCAAAGCAGGAAGGCTGCCAGACTGAAGTTGCGGGACGCCGTTCCTCACAACCACGGAGCCAGTTCCGGAGGGTCCTCGCTCGCCGGGAGACGTGATGTTGAGGGGGCTGGTGTACGGGATCTGTGCCGCGGCCATAAGGCGCTGCGTATGCTCGTACATGGAGAGGGTGTAAGCATCCATGCTGCCCGAAAACTGCCGGGTCGTCGAGGTAGAAGAGGTCGAGGTCGACGAGTTCGTGGTAGTCGAAGCGGGACGGGGTATTTGCGAAGACATCTTGGGAAGTTTATTCTGCAAGTTTAAACCGTTTAAGGGCTGCGTACGACTTAAGTCAAGATCGCGACGAGAAAGTGTCCCTGGATAAGGTATTTATAAATGCAGATCTCCTTTTCCCGCAAAAACCCCGTGGCTGCGGACTGCCCGTGTGTGTACCACTTGACTTGAGACCCAGCCCGCCCCGGCCTCACCCTTTTCAATGATCACTCCACTGCCAGATTGAAACCTTGTCCAACTTTCCAGTCTCCAGGGACCTCAGAAAAACCTGATCCGGCGCTGGAAAGGATGGGGTGGTGAGCAGCGCCCAATAACCGCATGCATGTTCCCTGTCTAGTGTCACGCGGGGACCCTCACGCGAAGGGGGGAAAACCAGGCCGTCTGGCGCCGTTCCCCCTCCTTCAGGTCTGGTCTTCGTTTGCGTTCCCGCCCTCTTGTCTCTCTTTTTCGCTTCTTCGCCCTGGAAATCGGGCCTGTCAAGTGTCCGGCAATTACTGTCAGGGTCCATTGCTATCCCCCCATTGGGCCCTTGAGTCCTTAAACCGTTGGAATGATCGCCGTAATACCTTAATTGTGGCTGTATTCGTCCCATGTATCCAATCAGTGACCCCTATTTTCGATTCTGGTGCCTTGGACCCCTCTTTCCCCGGGCACATGAAGGATGGCGAAGCCACACTGGCCAATGCTAATTGTCATACTAAAGACCAGTCGCTTCAGAAGAGCAGCCCGGAGAAGCGCGACTTTGCTCACTTTCTTGCGGAGCCACGACAACCACGTCAGTCAATGCCTGAAAGCTCTCAAAGAACAAGCGGGGGTTATTGAGATTTCACTGTTGTTAATGAGCAAGGGGCCATGTGATAGCCACGATGTCATCGTCATGCTCACGTCACCACTTTTCTATTCAACACAGCCAAACATTGTATCCAGTCTGCCGGGCGTACCCGTACCTCGGGAGCTGGATATTGGTAGTTAACAATCATCACAACATGGCATTCAAGCAGCTAAAGAAGAAGCTGAAAAAGCCATGGAACCAATATCGGCTGTGAGTGGTGATGTTTCTCAATCGGCCGTTTGTGGTCAGGACAGTTAGCTGGACAGCGGACCAATTCCTCCTGGAGGCCGCCGCGCAGGAGGAAGAACAGCTCCGACGCTTGTTCGGCAGGGTCCCGGCTAGATCGGATCTCCTCACAATCAGCTGCAGGTTTAATGAACCCCTGGACGACGGCTCGCTCACGGGCCAACGGAGCCAGCCCCGACCCGCCTCACCATTCATATCCAGAGTCAAGAAGGACTGCGGAGGTACTCCAACTTTGGCGTTCTTGTACGACAAGACGCTCACAAAGCGCCTCACATCAGACACGTCTAGGCCGGAGCAGAATGTCCTCTGTGAAAGAGCATCTCGAACCTGCATGTGGTGACGCCCATGACAAGTTGCCAACTGTCCCTAGTCGCGGTACCGGAGTTAATGCTGACAAGTGTCCCACAAAGGAAGTAAGCGGGCTGGGCCACCAACGCAAGCCACTTTGGCCGGAGTTGGAAGAGAAGACCAGTGCGGTGTGAGACACACAACCCAGTTACGGGAACTTGGTCGTGCGGCTTTTGTTATCGGAAATGGGAATTATATTTCACCATTGGATCAAGCCATTGTACGCAGTAATAGCCTACAACCCCGAAAGGCAGTTCAGTTACTACTGACTGGGGTGGAGCAGGTCCTGTGGCTGAGAATGTGGGCAGTTTGGATGGGAGCGCTGTATACGTCATAGCCATAGCCATGTTGGAAAGTAGGTTGCGATCTGTTGAAGGGCCGTTTTGAGAACAAGAAAGACTCAGCAAAGACCAGGTTGTTATACCTTTTCAAGGTACACAGGCTACTTCGGATACGTAACATTATGCTGGACTTTATATTGTGTCTTCGCCCTGTTTTTGATGGCCATCCACCCGTATGCCCTGCAAAAGTCCAACTATGGCGACATTAGATATTGCCTGTTTGAAATATCTCAAGGATACTGCCTTGACTGTATGGGTCAAAAGATTGTCTCTGCCGAAACACCGGTGGTATGCCCGCGTGAACTATCCGAAGCCATGAACTCAAATGCATTATTGCGACACATTTGTTCTTTCGCAGGAAACCAATGATGGTTGGCGTTGATGCTGGATGTTCTTAGGCATCAACAATCCGAGCAACGGTTAACTGCCAGGGCTTGCGGCAGATCGCTGCACATCATGGAAGGAGGCACCCTGAACACAGTGTTCCGAAATTTGGGAAGCCCTGTCTCTTCTTCAGAAAAGATCAAGGACTGTTTGAATTCAGATAACTTGATTCGCCGATCGAAGCAGCCTCAGGATCCTGGCATCCGTGGGGATACCCGAGCAAGGAATCGACACCAGAAACCTGTTCTTCGTCAATAACTGGCCTGATTTCTTCCATGGTCCGTTGCCAACGACACGGCACTTTTTTGCTACTTTACGACTGCATTCATCCAGGCGTTTTCTGTTTCAATTTGTTGATAATTGGATCTCGTATCCGTCGAGCTACCTGTAAACTGTTTTCAGGTGTTATGAAGCAGATCTTCTGGAGCCCAGAGGGGCCATGAGCTCTTCGAAACGAGAGGCATTTCACCCTGCTTGACTGTCATGTGAAACGAGTCTTTTCGTTGGCAATTCTTCCCTCAGATATTGAATAAATATCCCTCATCGACGCGGGCTGCAGAACATCTGTGAACTATCGTCCCGGGATCGCCAGTATGAGATCACTGCTTACTTGGGTTCGCATTTTGCAGCAAGCTCCACAAGACTCACGGTGTGCCATACTGTCTGTAGAAAATGATGCAGTCAGGGGTAAATTTGAGTTCAATGGGAACGCCGAATGAGACGATCCAAGTGGTGATCTTCCAGACGGTGGTCACTTGAAAGGGACGGGAAGCTTTCACACGTTTTGCTTGCATATGAAGATGAATCTCAGAGTGAGTGACATCTGGAAGCAGTGTATTGCAGCCACTCATGGAGGCAAAAAGCAATCCAGGGACTCTTTGTGAAAACCTGATGAGTCCTCGGTCGGTTCACTTTCGTGGGGCTCACCCAGTGTCTTGAGTTGCTGATCATCCCTGTTTTATTGATATGCAAATACGACCAGATGCCTTAAGCCAGCGGACTTTGTGGGGTCCGTTGGCCACCTTACCGAGTATTCATTTCAAGACAGGCTTGCTTCAGGGTATGATTCAGTGGTTTATTACCCCCTTGGAGATCTTGCCATGACACTGGATATTCTCGACTGCTTTAGAAATTCTGAGCAATACTATCTTCCGCTAATGGAATGGTGTTTCTATGATCTTTTGGCCACCAATAGTTCATCAAAATCTCTGCTCATGCTCCTTCAGGAAACTGCTTGTCAAACATGACTCCGACGAACACCATCAAAACCGCCGCATACGCAAGAGTGGACGCAAAGACTTGATCAAGTCGATCGACACATCCTACCATGAGAAATCCAAACGCAAAGACGAACCCCGTTGAAACACCAAGGTTGTAGTACAGCTCCCTTCTCAGGACCAACAGCCACATGGGCCCGACTAAGAAAGCCCCCCCAACTAATGCGCCCATGATTTTTAACCAGAAATTGCGGCGGAGCACTGCTTTGGCTGATGCATTCCTCGTTCCGCCTAGAGGCTCTGGGAAATCCTCATTACCCCAGGGACCGGTAGGCAGAGCATGGAGTTTCATGGACTCGTACGTCATTCGCGGCGGGTCGGCAAATTGCCTTCCCCCCACCCCGTGCTTTCCCATCACCTGATCGAGAATGTAATTGTCGTGATACCGTTCACTTGACGCGATGAAGAAGTCGAACGGTTGCTGAGAGACTTTTGTCATATACTCATAATCTTGAACAGCTTGGGCTTGCGTGTTGTTAGTAGTCTAAAAACTCCATTTAAATACACCTTTGATCTGATTAAGATCTGTGAATTGATAAGAATGAATAAAGGGAAAAGTGAGGTAGAGACAAGCAAGATTCGGGTATCGCTTACTGTAATCTCTCAGCAGACCTGGCAAATGTCTACCTTCCTTGTGAACGTTTTCGGTTCCCGATTTATCTCCCTGGGCTTGCATCTTGACTGCTTTGTCGACAAGGCTGACTTGCAGAGCTCGCAAGTACATGCGCTGCATCTCTGCAATATTGACACGATAACCCCAATCACCCATGTGCAATTTATTGAGTAGGCGGTAGACTGTATGAAGAATAGGGGGCTTCTTAGATACCAGCCTGATGAAGTTCTTTGCGTGGAGTTTGGCAGCCATTTCCCACGCAAAATCCATGTTGCTATCTTGCTGATTATCGTCGATGCCATTTTCTTTGGAACGAGGGGCAACGGCCGGGCGACCAGGAAGTCTCTCAGACGTCCCATTTGTTCCTTGAGAGGCTTTCAGGAGAGTATTGATTGCGGTTTGGATCTTCTTGATCTCTTCATCCTCCATTATTTGCGGACTGCTGTGAACTGTTGTTGACTGCATTGCGTTTCGACAACATGTATGTGAGAGCCTTGAGGAGCCGCTATTTGCACGTGGGTAAAGGTTCTTGCCGAGTCGAGGGGGTTGGAAATAAGCAGAGATCTCCTCCGATTTCCTGTTGAAAATGCCCACAACGTAGTCATTGGCTGTGAGGAAAAAGATAAGTACCTTATTTAAATATGCAGTGGGGGCCGGAGAGAAAAGCCAGACCAGCCTGAAGAGATTCACTGTAAGGAAAGAAAAGAGGCTCGATTTGGTTGGCCTCAGCAAGAATATGCATAGTAATGCGCAGCAGCTCATGACCCTGCCAGTGCATGTATCGCACTAAGTACCTTGCTTTAGAGCACGTTAGAGTATGCTTTCAAGTTCAACTTCAAGGTAGCGCCTGCCCTGTCTCAAGCAGGCTGGCGAGCTGACCATACCCTCCACCGGCATGTCCGCCCAGCTTACATGTAGATGAGGTACTCATTGGTCAGCCTGCTCAACGCCTTCGCAGTGTCTTACGGACTCAGCCGTACGCCACAGTTGATGAGGGTGTCTGTTTACATGTGGCCTCATATGACTGGCCCGCCCAAAGCACACCAGCTGAGAGATTTCACTTAAGGGTCTGATGGTGCCTCTTACATGCCCCTCCGTCTTGGCGATAAGCCCTTCGCCTTGCTGAAGTTAAAGACCTCGTTTTTCATCAGAAGCACTGAGATGCTTTTCACATTTAGCTCGATTCGAGAAGGACTCGGCTCGAGTTGATTGAGATCGTTTCAAAACGTCACGTCTATCTAGTAATTCTACTTCGGTCGCAGTAAGCTGGCTTCGGCAATCTAGTGAGACCACCCCGTCATCAAGGCTTCCCACCCTAATAATTGTTCAGACCGAAGGACGATGGCACGCTACCGGCCAAACCGGCCAACGTTAACCTTGGTATTCAAGAACCATCCTTCGCCCGGTAGAGGCGGTAAATTTCGCCTTGTTTACGACTCGGAAAGACACTGCGAATCCCAGATCAGGTCCCTTGAGAGGCACAAAGGTGTCACTGCCAAGGCAAACGAGAGAGAGGTGAATGGTCTGAAGTACTGGCAGATAACCGTCAATGGACTCAACGTACAGGAAATTAAGTCCGGGAGATCTAGGGACGGAGAAAGGGAATATCATTTGACAGTTCTGAGCCAACGTGCTGCGCATAGGGTAAGTCGGTGCTTGGGGCTTCCGGACACTCGGATGGTATGCAACAAAAACTCGGGCCAATGGGTGGTCATCGTGAAATCTACCTTTACGGAGGATGAAATGGATTGGCGTGCACATTCTGATGTTGAACGCGCTCAGGTTTCCCGCAATTATAGTGAACCAGGGAGGTCCAGATCTTTAATGCAATGCCTATGCTCCTAGCACGTATTATTAGATATGAAGGCCCTTTCTACCTTTGTGTTAATGTCACTTACCACTACTAAGTAAGCAACAGTGTCGAATACCTTCTCATCAAATATCAGTAAGAGCATCCAAGGTTACTTTTGAGGTTCGCGAAAAACGCTAAAGACAAAAAGCAGGTTGTGCTCGACATTTTCATCACGATCGTGCGCAGTAACATCCTTACCGACGCCGATAGCGCCAGCTAGGCCCCATCTTACCTTTGCCAACGCTACTTGCCATCGCCATCAGATCTAAGGGGCACGTCTTTAGGCGTCTAAGCAGCGCACGGTTCGGAGCAGAATAACGTTGAGAGAGCCCCCAAAAGAGACCCCAGCAATTTATAGAGACAAGCAGCCAACTCCATGTTGCATTGCATATGCGCTAGAGGGGCCAAAGAGATGGTGGAACACATCGAAACATGAGGAAACAACATCATACCAGAAACAGAAGGCGACCCGTTGACGTGACGGCACTGATAAGACTTGTGACTGTGTTCATGTACTCGATTGGAACGCTTGCTTCGGGCGAACACACGACCTGGAGATGACTATTGAACCAGAAACAGTCAGAGAGCTACGAAGAGAGCAAGTGTTGGGGACCTGAAATCCGGAACATGTTGGAAAACCGGTCAATGACAGACTTGCCTAGGTATCTTAAGGATCTTTGAGCCCATGGCACACCGCAGTCATGTAAAAGCCCTGGAGGATCTAAGTTGAGTCTGTGTCGACAATTGCAACATTTGGTTATTTGTGTTGAGTTTATGTTCCCCATGGGGAATATCCCTGAACTGACCATGCCCGAGTAGTGCCGAATTATCCGAATCCTTTTTACTTGCCTAGTAGTCACTGGAGCGGGTCGTCAACTCCTCACTCTAACTTGACTTGGACATAACTATGTTGAAGGATCATCGCTTATTGGTAGCTGCATACGAACACTCGTGTTCTAGGCTTCAGTTTGAGGAAGCGCGCAAATCAAGTTGACCGAACCCGTCTCCTTACTTATACAAGTAGTTGTCAGACTGAGCCGTATGCGGGGAACTTGTCGGGCGACTAAGTAAGTAGGTTGCATTCGAATCCTTCATCGGTTGCCGCTCGATGTCTATCATGGCTAGTATGTAGGTGTTTTTGGTACATATACCTTTCAAAGTATAAGAAGGATCCAAACGCATAGCCGCGAACGACGTTTTGATCCTCGAGAAGCCAGGGAATCCAATGTCATTCGCGGAAATTCAAGATGGAAGTTCGGATGTAATTGAACAAGAAAGCGTGGTTGGCGCGCCTGGGTTTCACTGGCGTCGAAGGAAGGAAGCCTAGTTGCTCATGGCAAATTGAGTGTAGTTCACAAGTCCCAGTAGTAAAAGTGCAATTGGAACCGACGAGGAAAAGCTATAAGAACTTCGCTTTTCCCGCGCTTCAACTGCCCCCATCTCTCGTATCTAACAAGCAAGTCAATCATCCTCTTAGTCACCTTGTCCAACTCCAGTCTGTGAGTATCGAAGCCTCCCAAACCTAGTCTCTACCATCTCTGGAGCGCTGCAGCGCAAGACTAACGAGGCCAGCACATAAGTACTTTGCACATTCAACTTCTCGAACAATCTCATTCACAATGAAGTTCACCGCATTCGTCCTCACTGCCCTGGCAGCTGCTTTCGTCTCGGCCACCCCAATCGCCGAGGCCGAAGCTCCTGCGTTGACCTTCAGAGGTGAACAGTTGGAGGCTCGCGCCTACTGGTGCACCGCTTGCAAGAATGGAAAGCAAACCTGCTGCACCGCCACCCAGTGCAGCTCCGGCTACCCGTGCTAAGCGATAAGCTTGGAACGAGATCAGCCGAATCTATGTCGGATGGGACAAACTTAACGGCTCTGTGTGCCACTGCCTGACACCGAATGGGCATATTCAGGGCCGTTCTACCATCTTGCGCAATGAGTTGAATGGCTTGAGACGGAATGGCATAGCTTTCATGGGTCTCATATTAGGCAGTCATCGAAATATTCAGTGTCTACTTCCTACGAACGATAACCTACTCTATCATCGAACTTACATTGTAATCCCAAAGTTGGAAAATGTGCGTCTTCTTACTTCTTGTGAGCGTAGGCTAATGCGGTGAATGCCGAACACCTCATTTTCCGAAGCAGAACCATGGTATCCGGCCATTGGAGGCTGCGGTCGCATTATGTTGTGTTCTACCCTGGCTAATACCCGCTCTCAGTAAGGTACATACGTGGTGTTGTTCTGCTACCACTCCACATCTGAACAAGTGCTCGTAGTGCGTTGCGGCTCTAAGTGAAGCTCTGGATCTATTTCTAATTGATTTGTTGGAGATACAGGTGAAGCTCCCGAAATCGCTGCGGATCTATCGAAGTTATCTACTCATCCGAGTTCCGCTGACAAGTTGCTGACGAGTTGCGGACCAGGTTTGCAGTGGACTAAATACTATCCCCGATCCCCGTTCCCTCCGATCATCAAGCGGGCACTCAGGGGAATAAGAGTTGTTTGGCAGCATCCGATTGCTGATCGACAGGTCCAGGCGGAGGGTGCCGCAGGGATTTGACTCGCAAGCCCATAGCAGAGACATTTAACCCCTCCTACTCACCAATGACGCTCATCTCTCAACTGGAGAACTGCCGATGTCAACGTTGAATAGTGTGGGGTTCTGCCCACCAATTTCCGATGAAAGGCGAACCGTGCAACGTCTTGTTTCCTGTTCGGGCAGTGCAGAGTCGCGATGTTAGTGGACCATCGGTCCATTGAAGGATGTCATTCAGGAGTCGGGATTGCTAGGATGTCGAAAAATTGCGAAGAAGCCCCCCGACTTCCGGAGGACTTCCGTGATATAATTCTAGAGTCTCTCCTGATGTTGCTGAAGGAACAGTTGCCAAGCCACTTTCGTCAACTCCAGTCTGTCGCTTCAATCACAGAGAGTCGCCTCCGTCATGATGTGCAACGCAAAGTTCGTGGCCACCTTTGCCGGCCTCCTCGCCTCCGCGAGCGCAGGTCCCAGCGTGCAACTCGACAACGGCCTCACGGTCCAGGGCCGGATCGCCCCCGACGCTGCCAACGTCGCCGAGTTCCTTGGCATCCCCTACGCCGCGCCGCCTCTCGACGATTTGCGCTGGGAACCCCCTCAGCCCTACGTCGTTCCCCAGTCAAGCACTCCTTTCGCCAATGGAACCGTCCTCAACGCCACGGCGCTACCGCCCTCGTGCTGGCAGTACATCTCCATCCACCCGGCCATCCAGCGCGTGGATGTGCCCGAGTTCATGATCGGTGATGCCGGCATGGACGAGGACTGCCTCACTGCTAGCGTGTGGGCCCCTGCCGGCGCCGTTCCCGCTACCGGCGAGCAGCAGACTTCCGGAGAAGGACTCCCGGTCATCATTTGGTTCTACGGCGGCGGCTTCGAAACGGGCGGCACCGACGTACCCTACCAGATGCCTCAGAATTGGATCCAGCGCTCGCAGTCGCACATCTTCGTCACCTTCAACTACCGCATGAAGCTCTTTGGTTTCCCCAACTCTGCCGCGCTCAAGGAGCAGAACCTCGGACTGATGGACCAGCGCTTCGCCGTCGAGTGGATCCGCGACAATATCGCACAGTTTGGTGGTGACCCGGAGCGCATGACTATTTGGGGCCACTCCGCCGGCTCCATCGCCGTCGACTACTACAGCTTCGCGTACGCCGAGGACCCCATCGTCAGGGGCCTCATCATGGACTCCGGCACGGCGCACCTGGACCAGCTAATGAACCACGACGAGACTCACTCCAACTTTACGTTTGTCGCGCAACAGCTTGGCTGCGGCAACTCAACAACCGCCGAGGCTGAGTTGGCATGCATGCGCAAGATTCCTGCAGAGAAGCTTGAGAACTTTGTGGCCACTTACAAGGACTCTGAGGTTACGCCTACCATTGGTTTCTCTCCTCAGGTTGACAACAAGATTGTCTTTGCCAACTACACCGAGAAGGCTGCGCTTGGCGAGCTGTCTGACCTGGTGAGTTCCCTCTGAGGAGATGATTATGATACGAGTGGCATGCTGACAACTCACAGCCCGCAATTATTGGCTTCAACGCCGCAGAGGGCCTCTTCCTTGCCCCTTACGATGCGGAGAACGGCCCCGACCCCGCGATCGCGGACGCCCTGTCCTACCAGTTCTTCTGGTGCCCTGCCACCAAGACCACTAAGTGAGTATCCTGTGCAACATTTACTGCGAGATCCCTGATTCTGACTGACAAAACTTAGCGAGCGTCTTGCTGCGGGAAGAACCACATACCGCTACTACTACTCTGCCGTGTTCAACAACACCTCGCCCCGTCCGTGGATGGGTGCTTACCATGGCAGCGAGCTTCCCATGATCTTTGGCACGCACGCCGACTTCCGTGGTAACTCCACCGCCTTCGAGTATGAGCTCAGCCACGTCATGATGGATGCGTATGCCGCTTTCGTGAAGGACTCAACCGCGGGTCTGGATGCTATTGGGTGGCCGGTCTACACGGCCGAGGAGCGTCTTGTTCGTAGCTACGGCCAGAACAACAATGTCACCGTTGGCAAGCGCACCCTGTCTGATATTGAGACAGAGTGTGCGAGCCAGGTGCTTTTGTAGATTTGTATGGTATTTTAACATTCGGTCCATATTATATTCCATCAACAAACTGTAAATCACTTTTCACGAGACTTGTAAACTCAAAAATGAGCTCGAGGTAAATTTGAATTATGTGCGAAATAATTAGGCACACTTTGTTGTTGTCCCGCAATTAGCTTCTAACTTCCAAGCAATCGAGTAAGTAGTCCTAAGTTGTTTGGATTTGCATGTATCTTGCCGCAACATTCCTGACGATACTTAGTAATGCCTATTTGCCATTGACCGCTGCGACCTGAGCCCTTGGAAGTTTTGCCATATTCAAGTTGGAAACAGCGACTGGTTGGCTTGGACCCTAAACTGCTTTCTGGACTTTAGAGTTCCAGACAAAACTTATGGCCTTGAGCTCGAGGGCAGAGTAAAAGCTTGAAAACATCATGTCTCTTTGCTCATGAATCCGAAGCAAAGCAACGTCACGAGGCATGGATGCACAACGCATTCACTCACATATTGTAGCCACTTTATTCTTCTCCTCCAAATTCACCTTCAAATCTTTTCACATCTTTGACTAAGACAATGGTAATGATGCCCAGACAAATGCTGAGTAGCGGAAAGAAGTTTAAAAGCCAACGACAAATGGAAATCAAAGAGCCTGGGCAACTTGAGCTATTGAGTTCGTTACATCTCACGTTCGCAAATCTCCTTGTCAATTAAGGTAGTAAACAGTTCTCATAATGTTCTATGAAATGTATCATATCCATCTGTGAACTTAGACACCCTGATCTTCTTAGCCTTTTGTCTGAAGTGTTCGGTGTCTTGCTTTCCGTGACTCGTCCCATTGAGGATTTTTTTATCGTCTCGACTTCTTCATCGTAAGCTGTAGTCCGTCCAGCCGTCCCAGCTCTATCATAGCAACTTTGGATAGCTCCAGCCGTCTGAACATTTCATGTCTTTCTAAGACTTGGGATATGGTGCCTTCCGCCATTCGTCCGGTCTACTAAACTCCGGATTGCTCCCGCCCTGCCTATCTCCTGCGGCTTGTACAGCTCCCGTCAGCTGTGTCTACTGTGGCTTGTATGGTGCCCGCCGTTCCATTCAACTGCGGCTTTGAAGCCATCATGATTCCTGAGGACAACCCGTCATGCTTAGTCGACAATCATTATCTGTCTACCATTGTGATTAGTCGTCTGGGGCTTTTCTTTTGTTTACCGTTTACCTTTCTCTTTCCCTTTCTCGTCGCATCACCCATATTCCAGAAAACTCTTCTTTTCCTCAGCCGCGATTTTGGTCAGAATTCAATCAAACATCAAGTACGCCATCGCGCATTATCATCGGAACAAGCTCCAGCATTCCTCTTCATCGTGCGTTCTTCATTTTCTATCTTCTATTTTATTTTCAGAGAGATGTATCATTGTCGAAGAGCAGATTACTGACCGCGCGGATTAATTCAGCTTCGCGATCCCCATCTTCGAGCGGATAGTCACCAATTCGACGAGTTCTTTCCTTCTCCATCCTCATCAGTCGTAGCTGTAAGCAGCTATTCTCATCATCGGACAGCATCGTCAACTTCTCTACTCGCCGAATACTCGACATCAGTATCCGCAGACATCACGTCGTCATATTGATCAGTGATTGAACTCTCTCGCCAGTACTCTAGTTACTACAGCTTCATCTTCATCAAGCAGAACCATATCCAGTGAGTCTCCATCCCTGGACGATTGCCCCCAGCATTCTTTTCGTAAAGCCGTGCGATACTAATCTTCTGCGTGGCCAGATACAATGGAAAGCAACATGCAGCAGCAGCAGTCCGCTAGCCAGGCCTCTGGTAGCAACGCCTCTGGCGACAACATGAGCGCCTATGGTCATGGCGCCCAGCAGATCCAGCAGAATCAGGCCGAGGACAATGCTCCTGATGGCCCCGTTGCTGACAGCCCTGGTCATGACAGCAACATGAACCTGCACGATGATGATATCCAGCAGGCCCAGCAGCACCATGCTCAGCAGCACCATGTGCTGGCCCCCAACTCTCATTCCGGCATGGTCCCGTAAGCACCCATCTCTCAACACAAACATACAATAATGCTAATCACCTCATGCTCAGGATCGTTCATGACCCCAGAGCCCAGAATCAGCACCAGCTCGCGCCTCAGGTCCACGGCCAGGCTTTCGGCCAGAACGATCAAGCCCATCAGCAGATGCCCAACCCTGTCGGTGCCGGAAACCCTGCTTCCAGTTCGCAGAACGCCATCATGGCTGCTCATGGTCCTCAGTCCCTGGCCTTCGGCCACGCTCTTCATGCCCAGCAGCAGGTGTACACCGCTATCGGTGCCGCAATGGCGGCTTCCAACCACAACGCCAACATGACTGGTCAGGCTCATCAACAGCAGAATCCCAATGCAGTCGGTGCCGGCATCCCTGCCCCCAACATCCTCAACGCCATGATGGGTGCTCAAGCTCCCCAGCCAAGCCTCCCTGGAGCCGCCAACCCTATGCACTGCTCGAAGTGCCGTAAGAATGGCAATGTGGCGTGGAACACCCGCTGGCAGGACCCAGATGCACAGTCGCGCGTCTTGAAGACGTTCGCGACCTGTAACCACTGCAAGTGGTCGCCTCGCTTGCAGGACGAGTCGGCTGTGAACTGGGTTCTGCGCAATGCGCCTTGGCTGGTGAATGACGTTGGGGCGTACTGCCCTTGTTACGTGGGCAGCGCGGGTAACCATTCGCACCCCATGTGCCTTACCCGCACCCGCATCCACGCGGGTGCTCCCGCTCCGGCCGCCCTTAACGCCGCTGCTCCGGCCGCTATTCTCGCTGCCGCCCCCGCCCCGCCCCCGGCCGCGCCTCCTGCTGCTCTCCTTGGGGTTCCGCCTGCGGGCTTCGTGCCCAACCCTGTGGCTCCCGTGGCCCCAATGCTCCCTGATGTCGGTGGCGCTGACTACGACGGCGACGACGGAGATCCAGAGCTTTTTGTTATGCCAGGAGAGCATTAGGAGGGCGTGGCGTGTCTTTTTAGATTAGAAACCCTCCCCTTTTGGGGAGGGTAATCAACAAGTACAATACATACTCGAGAGTTCCTAAACATAGCCTTCCTTTCTCTCTTTCTCTAGATCCAGTGATTCACACAGCACAATGAGTTTCTTTCATAGTCTGGAAGTTTCCTACCCCTAATGCACGTATTCGTGTGAGAATCCGTTGCTGCCAGTGAAACTCGGGGCTCAGCGGGATTCATGTTGAGCTTACTGCTTGCTCTATCACACCAGCTGCCTCTGTGGCTCCAATGTTCCCTGACGACGCTGCTCTGGATGATGTCGACGAGGGAGACCCTGAGTCGTTTGTTATACAGAATGAATACTAAGGTAGACCAGAAGTTGGCGTCATGTTAGATTAGAAACCCTCCTCGCAAGGGAGGGTAGTTGAGAAATACAACAAGAAGATTTGAATGCTCCAGAACATCACTTTGCTCTGTTCCTTGTAGTCCCAGCACTTCACACAACACAATTTTCTTTCACACTTTAGAAGTTGACTATCCCTAACGCACGTATTCGTGTGAGAATCCGCTGCTGCTAGTTGATATCGAGGCTCAGCCGTACTTACCTGTGTTATGCTCACTGCTCTATTACTCAAATTGCCCTTTTCGCACCGATGCTCCCTGGTGTTGGTGCCGCTCACTATGACCGCGATGATGGAGATACCGAGCTTTTTGTTATGCCAGGAGAGCACTAGGAGGGCGTAGTGTGCCTTTTCAGATCAGCTTTCCGAAAGGGGAGGCTAGTCAATAAGTACAATTGATACTCAAGAGCTCCTGAGCATCACTTCCCTCTATTCCTCTAAGTTCAGTAGTTCAAATAACACAATGAGTTTCTTTCATAATTAAATTTCCTGCCCCTAATGCACGCCTTGATGTGAGATTCCTTTGCTGTCAGTGGAAATCAACGCTCAATAGCAGGTCATGGTCCTGGCCCTGTGGCTCTAGTTGCCCCCATGCTCCCAAGACTTCAATTGCTCTACGCAGACCTGTAAATACCGCTCTCTTCGGAGTTCCACCCGCAGGCTTTGTACCGAACCAGGTTGCCCATGTTGCCGGCGATAGAGACGATGGAGATGCATACTGACTTCTACGCTGGGATAAGGAAATAGTTTATTGGACTTGTGTATAAACTAGACTTCTAATGCTTCGTTTGACTCCTTTTGGTTTCGGCAGCTCAAACGAGACAATATGCTCTTTTCACAATGTGGAGGTAGCCTACCCCTAATGCACGTATCCGAATGAGACTCGGTTGTGATCAGTGGACGTCGAGGCTCGGCCGAGGCAGGCCGAGGAGGAGAAGCAGAATTGGAGAAGACAGGGAGTTGATTCGCGCGGAACTCCACAGCAGCAATTGCAAGTTGTGACTGGTTGGGACCCTTGGGGGCGACGGCAAGAGGAGGTTTGGAGCCGAAAGTCAAGGCACATTCCCTGTCTACACTACCTGGCAGATGCTTGCAGGAAGGTGGTGTCTATTTTCTGGGGGAATCGTATGGTGGGAGTGTCCCCTTGATTCGAACGTGACCCGACCGCGTCGTTCGGAGTAGCCAGCGGTCTTTTCGGAATCGGCATCTGTATTTGTAGGTAGAGCCAAGAACGGCGTGTACTAGGCGTCGAACATCAGCGTTGATCAGGCTTATCGTAGGTCTCCGTTCATCGTGTCTTCTCATGCCATGTCCATTACCAATAGCTAGCCAGGAGGTAACGGACAGGCTAGAGTGAGCCGTATAGCCTCGGGAGAAAATTGTGCTCAAAGTCGGCTGTTGAACGCAGGTCGATGGAGAGTGGATGTTGTTGTTGGTCGTAAATTGTTCTCCTGAGGTTGCAGTGGTTGTTGTCGGGTGCAACCGGGGATGACCCATGGGTACGTACTGCGCTGGGTAGCTCCGAAGGAACTGTGGAATTACCTAAGCCCGGCACGAGAAGAGGGATACGTACCCAGACATTTAACCGTTCGCTCTGCACCTCGAATTTTCAGTCTTCTCGTGACTGTTTCTCGTCTCGACTTCCACACCAAACAGGACGGAAGTCTAGCATATCCAAGCTGTCTTCCTACATCGAGGTACACAACAGCTGCACATCGTCTGCTGCAACGGCTACGAACCAACAAACGAAAGCGAGGTGGTGGCATTGCAGATGAAGGGCGCAAAACTTGGGGAAACCCAGCACAAGAGGTGTGGGCTGGGACTGGATGGGGAAGTGCTTCAGCGCATCCAGCCGCTAACTGAGCCGGCCATCAGGGCCTAGATGGTTGCCCTACAGCGAACTCCAGCGACTCCTCAGCGGCCCCGGGCATCCAGTGCGGCCCATCACGCCACTAAATCCCCAGACTTACCCCACATCTCCTTCCTCGTCGGATCCGCTTTACCCTCGCTAAGGTGGCGCTAGTCCTCGCCAAACGACCCTAATCTGTTTCTGGACGCGCTAGGCACATCTACTCTTCCGATCCCCCAGGCCACCCGCCGCCATCCCCAACCGTCAATTTCATCCTTGGGAAAAGTTCCACCAATTGTCCTCCTCGAAGCCTCGGACGACATTTCCCTTCTAGCCTCTTGAAGTCAAGTTTGTCTCTTGCGCTTCCTCTTTGCTTGGTGCCTCGATCCCAGACTAACCCTTGACGAGAAGCCCCCCCAGATTCGACGGTCCGTCGTCCCTACTGCGCCGCCATCCTGCCTCCGCCATCCTGACTTTTTGTCAGTCACCACCAGTCACGAGTTCTCCCCCTTGTCTCTAGACTCTTTACGAAAGACTCCTCGAGGACGAGAACCCCGGACTCCTTTTGGCACCACATCGACCATGGCCCATCAGTAATCTGCCTCTCCCTGCCCCCGGCTGGCTTCCCTTGGCTACTCCCGCCGGCGTCTTGGATGTTTCGACCATTCACAGCTTGTCAACTCCCCTCGTCTCTCTCCGCACTCTCTTCCCCATGGCTTCCTTCACCCACTCAACATCTTCCAAGACCGTCAATCCCGCCGCTAACCAGAAGGCCCCGATCGGCTTTCCACTTGAATGTGGGTTCTACCTCGCACATGGCCAGCATTTCCCATGCCCGCCCAGACATCCAGTACCATGAGGAGAACATAGCTTGGGCGTGAACGGTATAGCCTACCCCGGCCGGCACGACGAAGGATCTCCAACACGGTTTGATTGGGGAATGGCCCATCCAAAGAGGCCAAGCTTGGGGGAAACAAACTGCTTCTCCACAGGGTCGGCTCAGGCCAACCCAACCCAACCATCCCATCCTCGTCCCAGTACCATGCATATTCTGCAGACTGCAACATGGCATGAGACGAGAGGAAGCCGACTGTCTGGTACCACCTTGATCTCTCGCCTCGACGCAACTTTAAAATACTACAACTGTCCACCCCCAGTTCACCGTGCCTGGTCCTCCTTTCTCTTCTCGATACGACTCTGCTCCAGGAGCTTGCCCATCGTCAACAGCCTCAAGCAGCCCGAGAGCGTTCGCAGCCATGTCCAACGACATTACCCAAAAGACGGCATCCCAGCCACAGGACCCTATTCACGTCGAGAAGGGTCCATCTCACATCACCCACCTCAACGATGTGAGCCTCGACGACAAGGGACTCAACAATGAGGCCCACGAGGGTACCAACATTGAACACAGCTTCGGTGTCTGGCAAGGTCTCAAGACCTACAAGCGCGCCGCCTTCTGGTCCATCCGTGAGTTGTCCTCCTAAAACGGGCCTTATGCGTTCAAGTAATCGTCTGACGCTTCGCCTCTTCGCCAGTTATCTCAACCACGGTCATTATGGAGGGTTACGACGTCACCTTGATCGGCTCCTTTTACGGTTACCCTGCCTTCCGCGAAAAGTACGGTGAATATCTCGATGAGGAAAACGGCTACCAGATCTCTTCATCCTGGCAACAGAAGTTCAACGCCATCGGAGCTGTCGCAAACATCGTCGGTGCCATTCTGAACGGATACTTCACCCCAAAGTTCGGTCACCGCAAGGTTCTCATCTTTTCTCTCGTCTGGCTCGCCGCCTTCGTCTTTGTCGTTTTCTTCGCCCACAACATCGAGATGCAACTGGCTGGTCAAGTTCTCTGCAACATTCCCTGGGGTGTCTTCGCCACAACTGGCCCTGCGTACGCTGCCGAGGTCACGCCCCTTGCTATCCGTGGATACCTGACTTCCTACGTCAACTTGTGCTGGTGTATCGGTCAGTTCATCTCTGCCGGTATCCTGAAGGGGCTCGTCGACGTAAAGGGTCAGTGGAGTTACAAGATCCCCTTTGCCGTGCAGTGGGTCTGGCCCATCCCCCTCATCATTGCCGCTTGGCTCGCCCCTGAGTCTCCCTGGCACCACGTTCGTCAAGGCAACCTCGACGCGGCCAAAAGGTCGCTAGCGCGCCTCTCAGAGCCTGAACACAACGTTGATCTTGATGCTACTGTGGCCATGATGGTCCACACGAACAAGCTCGAGATTGAGGAGCAAGCCGGCGCTTCTCTGCTTGACTGCTTCAAGGGAACCAACCTCCGACGTACCGAGATCGCTTGCATGGCATTCATGTCTCAAATTACCAACGGCGGTGCCCTCTGCTACTCCGGCTCTTTCTTCTTCCAGCAAACTGGAATCAGCGCCTCCGCTTCGTACGCCATCAGCTTGGGAGGTACCGGCATCGCTTTCCTCGGCACTTGCATCTCTTGGCTATACATCTACAAGTTTGGTCGCCGAACTATCTGGATTGTCGGATTCTCTCTTCTCGTGGCCTGCCTATGGATCATCGGATTCTTGTCTGTTGCCCCGAACCAAACTGGTGGTATCATCTGGGGACAGTCCATCCTTTGCGTCGTATGGCTCGGCTTCTACTCCATGTCCGTCGGTCCTATCGTTTACACCCTTGTCGCTGAGGTTGGATCTACCCGTCTTCGCACCCAGACTGTCGTCTTGGCTCGCAGCACCTACTACGTCGGTAACATCATCTGCGGTGGCCTCATCCAGCCCAAAATGCTGGCACCTGGTGACTGGAACCTGAAGGGAAAGACTGTAAGTGACAATACCAATCTCAAGCCGTATCTGTGCATTACTAACTTTGACATACAGGCATTCTTCTGGGCTGTCCTTGCTACCCTTACCTGGATCTGGGGTTACTTCCGCATGTTCGAGACCAAGGGCCGCACCTTTGGCGAGATGGATGTCATGTTCCAGAAGGGTGTCTCGGCTCGCCAGTCTGGCAAGTACCAGCTCACCTCGGAAGAGGTGTTCATTGCCGAGCAGCACCAGACCCTGAGCAGGAACCAGACGGAGAAGTTGTGATTTATGATCAAGTTTACGAGTTAGAGATACCAGAACATAATCCCCTTCTAGGGGCGCAGTCATTTATAGCCATTTACATCAGACGATGAATTGCCAGCACGCATACACGCGAGCTTGTTACATCGACGTCAGAGACATAATACCCAATACGAAGCATTGATCTTGCAACAATGATTTTGTGTCTATACGTGAGCGACAATTACTACATGCTGTACCGCTTTCAGGACCCTAATCTTCTATTTAACCTCGAACATACCCTCAAACCGACAGAGGCAAGACTTCAAAGGCTGGAGTCTCGTAGACATCCCAATTATCCGAAGCCTCAGGGTTCCCAAACGGAACTAAAGCAGCGAATCGCATCTTGTACTTGCCAGGTGCGATCTGCGTGCCATTCGCCAGACGACCCAACCACCACAACTCAACACCGTACACACCGACGATATCTCTAGGTACGTCACGCATGGGCAGCGTGATGATATCGTTCGGGTCATCCACGCTGGGATCAATGAATGTCTTCCCCGAGGCCTTGGCCCAGCTCGTCGCCGCGCCCACGAAGCCAGCCTGACCGACGACGGGAGGGTACTTCCAGTCTCTCTCCACCCAGGACGCATCAAAGATGTCCCACCGCAGCTCGCGGGTGGCGTACTGAATGCGGGCGTATAGGTTCGGAAAGTCCTGGACCGCAGGGTCCAAGTTGAACGTGAAGTTGGATTTCTGGGCAATTGGTATGTCGCTACGCGTAGATGTGATGCGCGGGAATCCCGTCGGATACTGGAACATGATACCCACGTCCTTGTGAAGGTCCGCAGACAGACCCAGGTACGGCACACCCAGCGTCTCACCGTTGCTTCCCTTGATGAGAACTTTTCCGCTGTAAAGGGGCAGCTTGGCCGGGTCAAGGCTCTGGGCTGCGGCGTCGGGGTAGTTGAAGCCGAACTTAGCAGTCTTCGTCTCTCCCGGCTGGACAGTCAGGGGGCCGGGGAAGGAAATCGACGGCGTCATCTTCTGAGGCGCGGCCATGACCTCTTCGAACCACGCAATCTTGGGCGTTCCCCACGCGGTCGGGTCGAGGTTGACGGTGTTCATGCCGCCAAGCTCCTGCTGCTCAAAGGTATACGTCACGGGCTGGGTCCCGGCGTTGGTGATGTCGACGGCGTGGTACCGACTGAAGTGATGCGTGTCGTTGAGGGCGAATTTGGCAAAGGAGAGGGTGGTGCCGTACTCGAGAACTTTTGTGGCGTTGATGAGACCCGTTCCGACTTGCGCTACGGGCGCGAGGAAGTCGTATGGGTTGTTGTTGAGCTGGCCGTCGTCCCATTTGATCGCCTCGCCGGAGGAGATGAGACGCATGGCGAGGTTCTTTGCCCATTCGGGCCCGTGAACACTGCGTCCTCCGAATTTACCCGCCCAGAGAGCCGCGACGCCGGCGACGTAGGGACAGCTCATGGACGTGCCGCTGAGGATGGCATACCCCCCGCCAGCATAGGAACTCAAGATCTGGCCACCGGGGGCTGCGACATCAGGCTTGATGAAGAGGTCATTCGTGGCGCCGATGGACGTGAAGGAGCTCGCGACGCCGCCGTTTTCTTCGTTCTTGATGCCGACGATGTGGAAGATGGGACGCTCCGTGAAGTCTGCCGTTACCTTGCCGCCCGCGCGGATGGTGTCAATGATAGCGGCGCCGACGCGCGCGTCGACCATTGCGATAAGACTGGAGGTGTCTTCTGTTGTTGGGCGTACGAGTGGCATCTCGTTGCTGTAGAAGAGGATGTGCGAGGCGTTGAAGGGGGCCAGGTTCCGCTGCTTCTGGTCAAAGTTGCAGCCTCCACGGCGGACGAGCGCCACGACCCCCGTGAGGTCCGGGGTAGTTCCCACAGGAAGAGGGTTGCACGCCTCATCTGCGGTACTCGAGTTGAGGCTCAAGGGCACAATAGGCCAATCCTTCACCTCGGAAGGGTACCAATCCTCAACAGCACGATACGCAACCCTCGTCTCATTCGTCTCTCCTCCTAGGGAGAAATTACCCCTGAACGACGAAGACGCGAGGACGTCAGCCTCAACGGAGGCCACGGCGACGACGTGCTCGCCCGAGGAGCCGCTGCTGGCGGCATAGGCGCCGGCCTGCCCGTCGTTGCCGGCGGAGATTGTGATGACGACGCCCTGGTCTACGAGGCGCGTGGCGACGACGGCCCAGGCGTTGTCTGTGAAGCCGCTGATGCCGCCGATGGAGGAGGTGATAATGTCCACGCCGGCCTCGTAGGCTGCGAGGAAGGCTTCGATGAGGGTGTCTTCGTCGGTGCCGTCTACTGTGCCGAAGACTTTGTAGGCGTACAGGGTTGCTGCTGGAGCGACGCCGGTGAGGCTTGTGGGCGTGTTAGCTTGGGGAGATTCGATGTGTGGTGAGAAGTTTGGACTTACATGCTGCTCTTACCGGCGATGATGCCGGCGACGTGGGTTCCGTGGCCTTGCTGGTCCAAGGGGTCGGCGTCGGGGTTCTTTACCTGACCCTCGTTCGGCCAAGCTGAAGCAGTTAATATCTGAATGACTGAATAGGGGTGATGAATGAACTTACAGCCATCACCGACAAAGTCATAACCACCAGCAACCTTGAAGCCCTCACCAAATCCACCACCGAGCTGTTGTATGTCAGCACTCACCTAGCGATTCACACGGAGACTCATTCACGTACCGCTTCATGAGTATACCAAATCCCAGTATCAACAACGGCAACCTTGGCACCCTTGCCCAACACGCCAGCCTCATGCAACTTATCAACACCGGTCATGTGGTGAATATCATAATCGATGGCAGTAGCACTCTCCACGAACGAGGCAAGCGGCGTGCTGGGCGCAAGCTTCAACTTGCGGGACTGCCATGCCACTTTGACGGGCTCAAGCGCCTGCAGAGAGTCAATGTTCTCCACGTCCGTCTCGACGGCGGCACCGGTGAAGATGTCGCTGCTGAAGACGCGGAGGACCTTTGCGCCGCGCTGGTTGGCGATGTCGGCGGCTAGGGCTGATGCGTCGGCGCCCTGGGTGGTGTCAATATGGTTTCTGAATCATTTTGTAAAGGATGAGAAGGAGAGAGATGAGATGTACCTTGTCGAACTCAACGATAAAGCGTTTGGGCTCGACTGACGTCTTGTTTGCTGCTGTCTCGGGGGCGTTGTCATCGGCTCGGCGCATGAGCGGGTGATTGCTCTGGGCGGCGATGCCTACCACGCTCGTGGCGGCAAGCAAAAGAGTGGACAGATGCATTCTGTGTCAAGGGGCGATACCCTCCTGTCTGATGATTAAACGAATGCGGGATCACAGGAGATCTGGTGAGAAGAAGCCGTGCCCCTCAAACTCATGTCCTTCAACATCATAAGAACATCACGATGGCATTTTATATCATTCATGACACCATCGCGACTCGTATCTTGAGCATCTAATTTCCATTATCCAGCGCGTCCGGCGTGTTGTTGCATGAGCAAGTGACCCCAACGCAAGTGACATGCCAATGCAATCGTAGGTCGTTCGTATTCGGCGCTGCGACCCTATCAAGCATGGGTTACCGACAAGGGCATTCATTAAACATCTTGGCAAATTGAGGGGCTATCTACTACTATTATCCTCATCACGCCTCTCACCACCTATGAGCGAGTCTGTATCAAGAGAGCCATCTGTAGATCACACGATACGCCATATCTCGAGGATAAGACTACATCTGCAACTCATAAAGTATGTTTCATGATCAAGAAGCCAACGCCGGCTCTGCTATGCCTTTTTCTCGTGTCCAAAGATTCGAGGGTGGCTTGATTGCCAACGTAACTTCACATTTGGGCCTAGCACGACTCCATGGCCAATGTAACCCTGTTGACGACCTTCTCTTTTCTCTCTTGCTTGCCCTGCAGGCAAGCTGCAGGAACTGCAGGAACGGGGGCTCCGTGCGATGCTTGCCAATACGTGCTAACACCAATCTGTTCGGCTTACCTGTAATAATGCGGAAGAAGCAAACAGGTGGGCCAACTTTCCACGGCGTCCGAGGGGGATGCGGGTCCCGGGGATGGCAATCGGGACAGTCAACGCCGGCCGGGAAAAGTGAGACATTGCGGCAATTGACAGCGATGAGTGAACGGACATATTGTGTGCAGACTTCTTATTCCCGGTACTTTAGTTGTGCGTGATAGTCGTTGGTGAAGTCATCCAACTCTACTCTTGCACCCGCACAGACGGCGAGATTTCGACACTTCCAGATGACAGACTGAATCGAAAAGAGGAAAATTCGGTCTCGCGGACTGTGACAAAAGGCCGAGCGTAAAGAACAACACTATGGCGGCAATGAGACGACTGGTTTCCATTCATCCAACTTGACAGACGACAGACGTCTAGTTTCACAAAGAACCGATAAATCTGCCCAAAAAACATCCAAAACAATGGCGCCGTAATCCCAAGACGGGACGACTTACGACGTTGACGGGAAACAAATGGAAACCGGCGAATGAGATTGGGTCGTCGGCAGACAGCAGTCAAAAAGCAAACAAGCTGCCGGTGTCTCGAGTCTCCGCGTGGCGTAGACCATAGTGTTTCTGGCCCGAGACACGAATGTTTGTCTTCCCCCGCAAACCGTGACATGAGCTCGAAGCTTGGTCCAGGGAGCGGTTGATGGATATTCTGCTTACGCTGCGTATCCGCTTAGTCTGTGGTCAGGAACGTCATGTTCCTTGGCAGTTGGTGTATTTGACGTTCCACCGACAGGGCCTACATGCGACTTTGTCTCCAAGAGCGATTGAAACCCCCAGAGCACAACTCAGAGCATATCCAAGATATATTCTAATCTGACAGATGGCTCTGTAAGTGGGATACTTTTCACACTGCCTCCATAGTCTTGAGCGATGTGGGATAGTTACCTCATGAAGCTAGTAACCAAAGACTCATACTGGAAGATGGTATTCTCTGGGACAAGATGACAATCATGGCCAATCTCGATGGCTCGAGCTCGCCCAGTCATTGCTTGACATGAGTGTTAGGACGATATACAATGAGACGGCGCGACGATCTTGGCTTGTTCCGCTGGCCAAGACATCAGGTCGCTTGGTCCAACAACAACCCAACTCGCCCCATCTTCAACGTCCGCCACACATTGAACCATCCATCCGGTCCAGAGACTGGAGGGACAACTGCTATTCGTTGTGATAAACAGCTGACATTGAAAGAAGGCTGACTAGCCTCGACTGCTTCCGCCCAAAAGTTTGAGTTAAAGTTTGGGGTCAGATGCTTCAGGCCAGGGATGACACCTCGACACCCCGTTTTACCACGATTTCATAAACCGCCCAGATAGGGCAAGATTCGCTTCGCTGCCGCGTAAAGAAGCGATCGAGCCAAGAATCCTCACTTGTTTCTTGTGTTTCCTGTGTTTCGACTGCCATCCCTGTTCAGCCTTGGGAAAAGCTTATGTTTACCCTTCCTTCCAACGACCTCCCCCTTTGCCCTTTCAAGTCATCGCCGGGAGCTTAATGACTTGCCCAACGATAGATAGAGGAATACGGATGCCGTGCCGGATGAAGATTCTTGCTTCCAACCAATTGCCATCACCTTCGCCTTCCGCGGCGAACTCTGATAGCCAGCGCTCTCCTAGCTGGCCGGGGTTTGTTCACTGTTCCCTTTGTCCCAAAGCACGATTCCCATGCTTTATACTTTAAGGAACAAACACTGTCCGCCGCACCAGCTGCATCTGCGGCTGCACCCTCCTCGCGTTCACGTCCACTCAGCGTCCATCGGGATAATATCTTCATGGTTCTTTCCGCCAAGCAAACAACCTTAAGCCTGCTAAGCGCTTGGCGAAGGCGGGAGAGATCTTCAGGGGGTCTCTAGAAGCGGTCGCTAGCTTCAGGAACATACTTGCCAAGATGCCGACGGCTTGCGCTACGTGGGATAAAAGTCTTGTTTCTGTCTTGGCTTGCTGGCCGCCGATGTAAGGTGACCCTGCCTGTCGGTATTGTTCTCCGGTCGATAAGCTTGAACTGCCGACCGCGACTATCCCCAAGTGACCTCAACTCACCCCTGGCCTAGTTCCCAAGAGGGCATGTAAACGAGGTTAAGCTTTCCAAGATGAAGCAATGCGGTTGGTAGTATTTGCCGATGGTCAACGTGCCTTGGATCCAGTTCATCGAACCAGTCAGTGCGTTCCAGGCACGATATCAACGTTTCAGGAACGGACCACGGTCACGGCCACTTTTTGCCGCGAGGAACAGCCAGACTGATGTCAATGGAAGGGGATGGGAGGGGGGGTGTGGGAGTGTATTCACGATTCAGTTGTTTGCTAAATAGTCTCGACACGAACCTCTTCCCCACGGTCCATTTGCTCATATGTATCTGTCGTAATTCTGCCAGACCGAACCTGTCATCCAAACCCCGCCACAAGATCCATAATGCGATGTGGACAATGAGCGAAGACGAGCTCGTGGCCGCCTCGCCGCCCCCGCCGGGCGTCGTATCCAACTTCGACAATCCCGCTGAGTCCCTCGTGCCACAGGTTTTGATCGTCGCCATCCTGCTCAACCTCCTGGCCATCATCTTCTGCGGGATCCGCCTGTACACGGTCAAGGTCGTGATCCACCGCCACCAGCGCGACGACGACCTCATCTTCATTGGATTGCTCTTCGCTACGGCATACTCAGTGATACAAGTCTACGAGACGAGGAATGGAGCCGGGCACCACATCTGGGACGTGAGCCGGGCCGACGCCGTGGCTTTCCATAAGCTGAGCATGGTTGATCTCGCGGCGTACAGCCTCTCCGTTCTCTTCACCAAGGCCTCGATTCTCGTGTTCTACCTGCGCTTTCCTCTCAAGCGCGCTGTGAGAATTGTCGTATACATGGTCATGTTTGCGACGGTGGCGTACTCGCTCGCCGGCGCGCTTGGCTGGGCATACCTCTGCACCCCCATGGAGAGGATTTGGGATATGGACGTGCCGGGAACCTGTGTTGACCGATCGATGTGGTGGTTGATGCTTTCCGTCTGCAACGTCGCCACCGATCTCGCTATCTTGCTGCTACCTATCTGGATTCTCTCGCCTCTATCATTGAGGTTGGTCAAGAAGATTGAGATGACGATCTTCCTCATGGCCGGAGGCTTGTAAGTTGATGCTGCACGTTGAGGACAACAAGACATCGCTAATACCTTCCTTAGCGTCCTCGGGCCCAGTATCGTCCGCATGGTCATGATTCCTCTGGGCTTCAACAATGCCGATTTTACTTGGACCGCTTCAATAAGCATCATCTGGTGGTAAGTATCTCTCCAGGCCCGAACCTAGCCGCATTCGATGGCTAACTCTGCCTAGCGTCGTGGAGGCCAATGTCGGCATCATCTGCACCTGTCTACCCTTCCTCAAGGCTTTCATGAAGCACGTCGCGCCGGGCATCGCCAAACGATTCTACGTTCCGGATGAGCCGCAATCACCCACGGTCTTTGACCGCGCTGCCGCTCTACAGAGCCTGCCGCCAGTTCTCAAGTCAGCACGACGCAAGAGCTTCGGCAGGCAGGCTGTCGGTGACGTGCCGGACGCTGAGATGCGCACGGTTCGATCAAATTGGCCGTTGAAGAACGAAGAGCCTTTTGATCACGTCGAGTATCAAGATGTGAGACTGTCGCAAGATCACAAGACACCATACCCTGCGAAGCCTGTGGATGTTACGGAGATGGTTTGAATTGGCATAGGCTGCGTTTATTTGTTGATGATGATACCCCCTTGGTTTAATGCGCGTCGAACTTCTTTGGCCTTAGTTTGAAGGTTGCAAGGGGAGGGCGATGGGTGCAGTGGTGAGTCGGGTGAGTTCTGATTTCTCTTGGCTCATTCTGTCATTGTTTGCTGACAAACTTCGTCAAGATGTGATGATGTTGCGGGCACCGACGCACAGGTGTGAAACGGACCGGTGGGATCACAGGCGTCTTGCCCACTCCAACTGAGCCTGCGCCGCATCGGACATGTCTATCGTCCGGCTCCACGCTCACGGCACTGACCTCGGAGCCGTGGCATGATGTACGGTGTACCAAAGTTCTGTGCTTTGCAGCTCGATAGGCGTAATGTCTGTTGATGTGCTCGGCGATAGCGAAATGCCGCGACGCGAGGATCTCGGATTGGAGGAGTCAAAAGTCATGTAAACGTGGTTTCGGACCATATTTCCGTGAGTGTGACGAAGGTGTTTGCGAGGACTGAATCTCGAGGGCAAACCGTAAAGTCCTTGTAGGTGGTCAGCATTTAGTTAAGAGCCTAGCCAAAGCATGTCAATAATGGAGAACTGAACAACTAAAGAGCAATAAGCTTCAACTCGGAAGTCCACTGCCTGGCGCCGCTCTAAATGATGCTTACTTCAGAGATTTACCATAAGGCCAACCAATCTCGGCGAGGGACGCACATGCTAACGGCTCATGTCACCATCGCCGCAGTGGAGACCATTCGGCGCCGAGATCTGCGAAAGGGGTTCGAGATTGCAGTGTTTGCTAACAAAATGATACTTCGGCCTCGGCGCTCATGAGAGCGCCGCGCGCCGAAAGGATCCCCATCACCGCCGCCAGAGGGCGCCAAACCCACACCATCTCGCGCCGCGAGCAGTGCTAGTGCACCAAATCACTGGAAACATTGGTCTAGATTGGAAGCAAACTTGACTCAATGACCAGGTTTAGGTCCCTCTCGGTCGTAACGGAAACCGATTTCTAATGCGATAATGGCCCCTGGCCTATCTAGGGTGACGATGCAGATCTCCCTGCGGCGTCCGGTGCGGACATGGGCCGCTGTCGCTGAGATCTCTTCTCTTTGTCGTTTGGCCTCCGGATCTGATCCTCTTCCTTCTGTTCACATAAAGAAAGAATCTTGAGAAATACTTAACCCATGTTCATCCCTTGTTGGATAGAGTCATCCTCATCAGACAATTCCACAGACAACTTCAACAACTTAGCTCTCCAATCAAGATATCAATAAAGCTTCTCAAAGCTATCAGAGCGGCTCGCAATCCACCGACAAGCCTTTGGCCAAAACAACAGAACTTGCGCCGAAAATGTCGAAGCAACAACAGCTTTCGTCCCCAGCGGACTCCCAAATGACCTTCTCAGACCCGCACCAAGCTGCTGCAGAAGCCAAAGTAGACCAGAACACAACGGATTACTCTTCCGATCACCCTTCAACGATACGGCAGACCGACCCGGAAAAAGGTGGTCCTCCAGCCGGCGGCGCAAAGCCGTCGTGGCCCGGCAGCGATGCGCCGGACGGAGGTGTCACGGCATGGCTTGTAGTTCTTGGCGCTTGGTGCACATCATTTTGCAGTTTCGGATGGGTGAACAGTAAGTAACAGTTCCCGTTGCGACGTTGAGGCTGAAGTCTATTTTTTTTGTCTCTGCTTTCTTGGGGTTCCGGAAGCTAACGAAGGTTGATCTGCAGGTGTCGGAGCTTTCCAGGAGTACTACCAGAACGATCTGCTTCGCAACTACTCGCCGAGTACCATTTCATGGATTCCTTCTCTCCAGATCTTCTTCATGATGGCAATGGTAATTCTTGGTCTTCTCAATGCCCAAACTAGAATATGCAAACTAATACTTCCATAGGGCCCCGTCATCGGCCAGCTATACGACCATTATGGTCCCCGCTACCTCATCCTTGCCGGCACCTTTCTTCACGTCTTTGGTCTCATGATGACCTCTCTTGCAACGCAGTACTGGCAGATCCTCTTGGCACAGGGCGTGTGCTCCGCCATCGGTGTCGCAGCCATCTTCCAGCCGGCACTGAACACCATTCACGGATGGTTCAACGTCAAGCGCGGAGCTGCTTTCGGCCTCCTCTCTACCGGCTCTAGCATCGGCGGCATCATTTTCCCGATCATGGTGACGAGATTGATTAAGTCTCTGGGGTACCCTTGGGCTATGCGCATCTGTGCTTTCATGATCCTCGGACTCCTCATCATCGCAAACCTCACGGTTAAGGCCTTCCACCCACCACGACCCCAGAAGGTATCCACGGATCAGCTCATCCGTCCCTTCAAGGAGTTTGAGTTTGTCTGCGTCGTCATCGGCTTCTTTCTCTTCACCTACGGCATTTTCGTGCCCATCAACTATATCCAAGTCCAGGCCCTCGAGGCTGGCATGGACCCCAACCTGGCGCAGTACCTGGTCGCCATCCTCAACGCCGGCAGCCTCTTCGGCCGAATGTTCTCAGGCATCATGGGCGACAAGATTGGCAAGTACAACATCTTCGTGGTGGTGTGCTACCTGACCTCGATCTGGATGCTCGCCCTCTGGATCCCGGCCAACACGGACGGCGCGCTAATCGCCTTCGCCGTCCTCTTCGGCTTCTGCTCCGGCGCGTACGTTTCGCTGATTGCACCCCTCATCGCCCAGATCTCGCCCCTCCACGAAATTGGCTTCCGCACGGGAATCACGTTCTTCACAAACTCTATTGGCGGTCTGACGACTAACCCTATCAACGGAGCTATCTTGGCTGGTTCCGGTGGGTGGGTCGGCATCAAGGTGTTCTCGGGTGTGTTTTGCATTGCAGGAACGACTTTCATCCTTGCAGCGAGAATTCACCGCACCGGATGGAAGGTCTTCACTGCTTTCTAGACTCTACTCATGGCAAGGAAGCATTGTTATAGTACTAATGACGGAATGGGGCGGCAGTATACATTAATATTTCCAGGATTTCGGCATTAGCATATAGACATCAGTACTCATTTTAGATTCAACACCCTCAACTCTCTTCATACTCTCCTCACATATAGCGCCTAGACAGCTCGTATCGATGTAATTAAACACTGAGGCCACATTATCAAAGATGAGCGAGTGTTCAATGTAAAGACCTGACGTGAGAACGTGTCATACGCACCACAATCGCCATGTGAAAACAATCTCTATGACATCCTAACTAATAATCCATGGCCGATAGAATCCTTGAATGCTTTCCACTACAACCATCGCGGCTATTGAATTCATCAAATTTGTTTTACGTTTTAAGAGCAAGGACCTTCTAGCCCGCACCGTGCAAAAGCTTAATCAAGCAAAGACCTCGTGGTGTAGAACCCCTAAGCTATACGTTGAGACGAACCTTGAGTCCGAGAACCATGATCCAAGAATGAAATAGTCCTCAAAGTCAATCGGCCACTTGGCCACTTGGCGCCTCCATGCAGTCAAGATGACGATTAGTTCCACTCGAGGCCGTCATCATGGCCACCTTATCGACGGTCCAATTCCCTACTGCACAACGGTCCAATGGTACGCTTGTGAAAGGCAGGTGGGCACTATGGGATGGATTGGTTGACGTCAAAGCGACTCAAAGATGTTTTAGACAGTGGTCCAGATGACAGGCAAATGGAGCATCGCTGACTTTACTTTTTAATGGTTCGAAAGGCGGAGAATAGTTGTTGGTCAGAGATCTGGAGATCATCCCAAGGCAGATTGGAGACGTCTTCTAGTAGCAAAGACTTGCTCTGTTTGTCCCCATGACAAGTCCGTTTAGCATCACGGCCGCCCCAATAACGAGCTCAAGAAAACTCTCAATCCTCCTCAGAAATTGCCGCGTATTGAAAGAACGCCTTCGACTGAAAGTTATGACCGCCTTAGATATCTATTGAAGTAGTTGGACCTGCTAACGATGCTCGAAGGCAGCATACATATATGTGCGCGTACTAGAGGGGTAGATCGTACTGGCCTAGGCCGCGGTCATAATTCTGAAAAGGACTCGTGTTTTTAGCTGCTCGTCAGCAGGGTGAAATCCCATAGCGTGACCTACGTAGGCAGATGTCGAGAAACAGGATGGACATCTGACGTGTTAGTTGTTACGGGTAAGTGGTTTGATATGGAACTGGTTCCACAGGCTTTTGGAACGAACAGCATGTCTTGCCTTAACTCTATCAAGTCGATAGACGTATCTTCGAGAACGTTCACCAGACTTTGAGCTTCACAGCTGATTGGTCGTAAAGGAGAAGCCTCATGGGTCATAAAGGAGAAGCCTGATGGGTCAAGGGCGAAAGGCGGGGGATATGAGTAAGCATGACCATAAAGTTACTCCTGGTAGTTCCTTTTTATTTGATGAAGTTGCTTTCGCGTACAACCTAAGTGATTTGAGCAATAGAAGAATAATTACAGATTATTGAGAATGTAGGCTCAATTGTTGAGTTGCGCTGATGTTGCCTGGAGCAACTCTGGTCACTTTTCACTTTTGACTAATGCCCACCTTACAATTTCACAAGACCACAAAACCGACTTACTGAACAGCCACTTATTGCGTAAGCTGGACTATGAAAGTCTTGAGCTTGCTCTCAATCGCATGTGAGTGTGTCAATCGGAGAATTCTCCAGCAGTCACTGTACATTGTGAAGAAAAGGAAGAGAATGCGCCAAGCCGTGGGCACTGAGAAGTGTCCCACAGTCCTCGCATGATCTCAGAATCCCCAAAGCTACTCATTCAAATTAACCTCTTCGGCTCAAGATTCGGGCTATAAGCCGGCTTGGTAACCCGTCTGTTGCGAGTCGGACATCGAGTCCGACCTTCCGGTCGAGTTGCTCCGGGCAGGCCGGGCCCTCTGCGAATTTCAAGTTGCGATCGGCGAGGAAAACGCCCCATTGGTGGAACCTGCCTCGGACATGTAGTTCTAATGCACTCTGGCTGAACGTCATTCACATCTGGCAGCGGATAGCTCCGTGATCTGCATCTGTTCCCTGGATTTCTATATGGGCTGTCAATGTAGGTAGACGGACGTGATGATGTCCTGTGCTACGAGTCCTCGAAGCGGACTTGACAACACAGGGAACAGTGAGACACGCGTACGAAAAGGGAACGAGAACAGAGGCTTCAACTTGGCTATTTCATATCCTCCCGCCCGTCTCGGAGACACGGATGAGCCGAGGATGGGAGGGGTTGATGGCATCTTCAACCTGACTACGCGAATCGAGGAGAACACCTTCAGTATAAAAAGTCTTTCAAGGTCCCTTCCCTCACTAACTCTTGACAACACATGTGGAAACTTCATAAGCTAGACTAGATCAACCGAGAAGCCCATCACAACTATGATTTTGCCATTCTACAGTTTTCCATCACTGCTGGTACTTGGTGTTCTGGCGACCCAAGGGGCCATCGCAGCGTACCCAGGCTTCGCTGGTCTGAATACTCTCTTCACGTTGTAAGTTGAAAGTTTCTGAAGCACACCATCATTCCAGGGTTAATGTAAAGTGCAGTGGAGATTCCTATACCAGGACTGGGTTCTATGTCACTCGCGATCAACCCTCCATTGCCAATCCCCTTGGGAATCCGACATACCCGGGCCCGACCAGCGCAAATGGAGAAAACTGGATCCAATACTTGACCACCAAACATAATGCGTCTCTTTTATTGACCTACAATTTCGCGGCGAGCGGTGCCACTGTCGATAAGAGCCTCGTAACGTCTAGCATCGACGTTGTGAGTCAAGTTGAAGAGGGGTTCATCCCTAACTATACCGGGACAAACCAAACTTGGGATGCCGAGTCTACCTTGTTCGGCTTCTTCATCGGAATCAACGACATTGGGAAGTCTTATACCAATGGCAACTCCACAGACCTTCACCCGATGATCTTTGACAAGTACGAGGAGTTGGTGGAAGAAGTCTACGAGGCGGGTGCTCGGAACTTCCTGTTCCTCAATGTACCGCCGCTTGAGCGGATGCCGAGAACAACTCAATCCAGCGCCGCTGGAGAGCGTATTCCTCTTGAGAAAGCCGCGGTAGCAGACTGGAACGAGCGTCTTGGAGTATTTGTCAATAACCTGCAAGAGGCTCACGGGGATGTGACTGTGTTTCAGTACGACACCTATGGATTGTTTGACAGAGTCATGGATACACCCGAACGTTACAGAGAAACGGCAGTCTACAAGAACACGACGACATACTGTTCAGCATACCAAAAGTAAGACAGGCTTTTCAAGTCCGCATTCAGCAAAAGGGATGTTCGACTAACACCTAGACTAGTGGGACGCCTGAGCCAGACACCAAATGGGACAACTGCACCTATGCTGCTAATGAGTATATGTGGATTAACAGTCTACACCCGACGTCGCCTGTTCACTTGGCACTGGCGAGAAGTATCTCAAGGGCCTTGGCTTGATCTCAAAAGCTCGGAATTGACAATTTCACATGTCCATCTCTTCATGTGCCCGAGCTGCAAAACACTTGCCCATGTACCTAGTCTTCATCATAGAAAACAAATGCCCTGACCTCAATGCTCGCTCTTGGCTCACCAGCGCCTTCTGGCAAGTCAGTGTCTTTGAAAGCACAGTGAGGCACTCTTCTGGGAACACCAGGCTTCGTGCTTGAGTCCACTTGTTTGAAGAACAGCACGTCATCAACCTGTTGCTGGTCTTTGAAATACCACTTGTGCTGCGAAGCCGTCGGCGGACGAACTTCGACAGCTTCAGTGTCGTGATCAGGAAATCGTACTGGCACAAACACCAAGTCCGAGTCTGGTATAGTCCGCGCATCCGACACCGCGAAAGGGTCCCGAGTTATCGGGCGAATGGGTCGCCACATCTGCGGATCTTTGTCAGCTAATCTGGAGTTTGAGGGAGGACCTGAGTCGGCTTACGTTGATAATCTGGTATCGGGGTTTCTTGAGCAATTCTTCTGCTCTTTCCTTCAACCATCTTTCGGCGACTCCTTCAGCTGCCTTGAATGACTGGTCCACATGTACTCCATACAACGGCGCTGGACCCTTGGGGCCTTCGCCGTCTTTGGGACCGCGACGAATGATGTGTGTCATGATATGAACCAGGCAGGGCTTTGGCCTATGCGTGTCAGCATCATGCTAGACTTGTGATATTTTGGGTGGGCAGACAAAGCTTCATCGCAACACGGACTGAGAGTCACTCACATGTTCTCGGTCTCGGATAAGACTTTGTAGCACAGTTTCTCCATCTCAGGGTAGTTTACCCGCTTAATTTCCTCGTCATCATCCCAGTTGGTCAATTGACTTTGATGCTTGACATAGTGGAAACCTTGAACATCGAGCGTGAATTCATCCTCTCTGCCAGTGATATCGGTGATAGTTGTTGGGATCTCGACTTTGGGTTGAGGCTTGCCGGGTTCCGGACTTTGCCATCACAAATTAGCTTTCCAACAAATTAAGTCGAGATTGGTATCTTACCCTCCAATGATCATGGGCACCAAAGGCACGCCCGGATCATCAAAATATTTGATCTTTGTATGTACTTGACGTCCCTGTCGTCCCATTTTGACGGTCGTTGAAGCGTTAGATACAGTCTTTCAAGAAGCTCGCGAGTACCTCTCAGCCGGCCTTCGAGAAGAGGGAATTCCTGCTGGTTTTGAAAAGAGCTAATGGTATTGCATATCTGTTTATCTGTTCTCTCGCCGCGAGTCAGGATCTTGGGGTAAACAGAGTGCGACAACATGGCCACCCCGGCTGTTAGGAGGAGAACATGCATCAATCTCCATTTAGATAGGCAGTCCTAAGATCTCCTGCCTTGGTGGAGATGACCCCGACCATTCAGTACTGTCTCAGAACTGGAAAGACAGTGATTTAGGCAATGGATGAAGTTCTCAAGGCCCAGCCCGAGCTTTGAACGAGTATTCGGACGCATAATCGTGTAAAGTCCTATTATTTGCTTCACGATGCCAAGAGCTGATGTTCGGTTCCAGAAGCTTGGCTTAGAAAGCGAGTCCAGCGTTGGCCACGGGCGGCCCGCTGCCCCTCTGTTTGTAGCGTATAGTCCGCTGTGGGAGCCCGAGATGCGCATGAATCGCGAAGGTTTGCAGGGAGTCGAGCAGACGACCATACAAATTCTGGGTTGGTCTTATCTCTGAGCGATCTGCATGGGGTTCGTCTAATGACATGTCCTCCAGACTGGGCCATTCCCTGCAGTGTTGCACTTATTTGGAGTGCTCAGTCATGATTCGTTAATGGGTCTTGTCCCTCAACTTGGTCAAAGAAATCAGATGTTGCTTGTCTGATTATTCCGCATCGCAATCGTCGCAATCGCGGCATTTCCAATCGGTTGGTAAATGTTCCTCCAGGCTCTGTTTCACCAGCGGGACTACCCGAAGACGCTATCCCGAGATCAACAAACCGAAGGGGGTTGGATGATCATTGATGTCATTCGACTCAAGCCAATAAACCACGTGGCTCGCGGCCATGGCTGAGAAGTAGTGATAATAGGAGATTCGGCGCTGGGTCCACGGCAGATTTTAAGTAGGTCATCAACGTAAAGCCATGGGACCTAGGCTCACGTTTGCAATGCTTCGAGAATTTCGCAAAGATTTGAACATTTGGTGTTATTATAAGGAAGAGGCTTGCGTTGAGTATTGAATGAAGAGACTCAGGCACGAAAAGACAACGCTATTACAACTAACTCCGTGATTCATGGAGTACGGACGGCACTCTTCTTCACAAAGACACAACAATCTTCTTCGCCGAGACCCCCTTGTAGCTGACTTCGAATGCCTCTTGTATGGATTCCAAGCCCTTGCCAACAATATGCGGCTTGGGGGCCGGGATAAACTTGCCCTGGGCCAGTGCTTGAGGTAGGAAGTCTCGGTAAATCGCCGCACCGACCTCGTTCGCCATGAGATCGCTTCCCCAGATGAACTTGGTTCTCACACCGCTCGTCTTGCACTTGAATGTCGCGGTTGCACTCTCGGAAGCCATCGCCCACAGCAACGAAACAGTTTCCGAAACGTTTGTAGGCGGTCTACCAGGTCCGGCGACACTGGCTTGCGCGACAAACTTGCGGCCCTTGCAAGCGGCCATGATGTTAATACAGGGGATCGAGGACCCCGCCCCGATTGCGATTGCGCCAGCAGACTTCCGTTTCCGGAATGCCTTGATAATGTCTTGGACAACAGCCGGACTGCGATAATCAAAAACTTCGGCGGCACCGAGAGACTTGACATAGTCAAAGTTCTTCGGGGATGCTGTCGCAATGACTTCGTAACCAGCTCCAGCGGCAAGCTGAATGGCGTTGGACCCCACGCTTGTCGAGCCGCCCCAGACTAAGAACGTCTCCCCAGTGGGTTTTGCGGAGACGTCTGGGTGTCGAAGACCGACAAAGTCCTTCATGAAGAGACCGCAGGCAGCAGTCGAAGCACCCAAAGGTATTACACAGGCCTCCTCAAATGTAATTGAATCGGGAATTTGAGAAGTCAGGCCGGCTCGCAATACGACGTATTCTTGAAAACCGCCTTCTGATGACTTGTTGCTTCGCTTGTCGAGACCCACGGCGTGGCCAACAACACGGTCGCCGATCTTGAACCGGTCCTGAGCACCTGGGCCGACTTCGACTACATCGCCAGAGACGTCGTTGCCGAGGATACAGGGGTACCTGACCCAGTCGTAGAGTATGTCGCCGGTTTCTTGCTTGAACCAGTCGACTGGATTGATAGCTACAGCTCTATTCCGAATCACGATCTCATTCTGGCCTGCTGGTGTGTATGGGGCTGACTGAACCTGCAAGGGCTTGGCCTTTTTAGCTGTCAGCCAAGCGGCTTGATTGGTAGGCATTGTGAGAGTATGGAATTATAAGAGACTAGGGGTTTCGAAAGAAGAAGGTTCCGTGAGGTGATGAACAGAAAAGCTGCTACATGTATGATTCTGATACAGAGTGATGAATGCTGTTGGTTTCACGACGTATTATTTGTGGTCTTTTGCTCACGTTGGGTATTTATACATCTCAAAATCAGGGCCCCCGGCCAACCTCGACGTTTTAATGTCCAGACGGGATTAAGGTATGTCCAGACTGCACGCATCATTGACGACGTCGCGAACCGCATCTCAAGTTGAAGGACTTCACGATCTCATCCCAGAGACAATTTGTTTCTCATCTGGCGCAGGTTGCTTCCAAAACAGGCCTAGCGCTTGTCTGCCACGATGTTGCGGTGCATGCCGGCAACGGTTTGTGGGTGATGGATTCCTGGGGGCGTCCGGCGCTAGCTCTACATCGTATCCCAGCTCCCCCTTTTGTTTGCTCAGCTTACTCTGATGTCATGAGGACGCCCTCAGCTGATTAAAGGGCCTGGAACGGATACATGTCACTCCGCTACGGCCAGGCGAAACAGGCCCTCCGGTGATTGTATTAAGATCACCAAGGGACCCTCACTGTAACACCAATCCGCATCATCACTCCGACGGGACTCGCAGGAGTGTCCCGCTGCCGGGTCCGTGTGGATCTCGGAGTTTGCGGCTAGGAGACCATACACTTCGGCCGGCCTTCGGTATCGACCCCCGAGGGAGCGTGAGGGGCGGTTACATGCCGATAATCATCAGCGCGCATACGTCGCTTAGAGTCTTGAGCGATCATTTACCAAGCTGCAATGCTTTCTCAAATAATTACACATTCATATCATATTACTTCATTAATTTGGCCGGACTTGCGGTCACATCAGCCATCTCGCTATTCCATGCGGATCTCTTCGACCTCCCAAGTTCTCTCTACTAAAATGCCAAATTCGCCCAAGAAATTAGCGGCTCCTTCAGACATAGAGATACTGTGATTGCGAGACGTCGTAACCATAGTACTTGTCGCACCATTCTGCAAATTCAACCCCGACTGGTCACCTTGACTACCGCCCGTTGAGCTTCGAAGAAATTTCTCCTTAGTGAACACCTCAAAGACCTTGCTCAAAGAGCTCGTGGATCTCGGGGATCCATGATTGCCGAGAGCGCTGTTTGTCCCTGTGTGAGGCCATCTGCCGTGTATTAAATCCACTTCGCTGCCGTTAGACCGAGTGTTGAACTGTTGTGTCGTATTCGTCTGCGACCCGACGGTCACCATGGCAGACTGTCGCCGAGCCATCTCTTGGTGTCTTTGGAATAGCTCGTTCACTTTTCGATCCAGAAGCTGACGGATGGTTGCTAGAGATGCCGTGGTGACGCCAACTCCCAACTCCGCAATCGTCCAACACGCTGTACTCATGTACCCTTTTGGCGGCGCGTGTGTCAAACTCCAGATACGACCAGCCGACATAATGGGAACTCTGGATGCACGTGAGTCAAGGTTCCTTTACACAGTAAACGCAAGAGATGCCACCGGCTGGGATAACTTACAATGCGCCAATGCCGAATACACCCAATGCCGCCCAACGTTGACTACTGTTCAGCCTCAAGCTCCAAAGAGTAGGAAGAGGCAAGAAAAGAACAATGACATCGGTGACCAATGTTCCTGTCGCGTTGAAGTACGTCGACAGCACGCTCGGCAGACACTTGGCATTTCTCACACTGTGATCCCAGTTGGCTTCTATCGGCAAGCAGATCAGGATCTGGAGCAAGACCTGTGCCAATGTCCAAGCGGCGACAAAGATGATGGCGCCAACGTATACTCTTCTCATGATGCGCACGTTCCGGAAGATGTGATAGAACTGAAATAGGAAAGTCATCTTCAAGGCGGCCATGGCAATGTTGTATGTGATCCCGACGGCATAAGGAATCTACCGGCATCGTCAATATGATGAAGCGCTGAAGTCAACAGTGAAGGCTTACTTTTGACCCTTCGTTATTGGCTGTGACCATGGCCAGCATGGTAGGTAGATAGACTTTTGTGAAAACACTCTGCATGATGTTAACAGCAATAGTGCTGAACTATGCATCTTGTGAGTAGGCTTGCTTCTTGTTGCGGGGCAGGCTTAATCGTACCAGAGCGAGTATGGCCCACGCATCATCTATGCGAACTTGCTTCGTAATGAAATATCGCGTGTAAAGTCGAGCGACCACAGAAGCAGTTGTGATAATCGTAATGATGGCGCCGAAAGCGATCGTTGCGTTGGCCTGGCTGTTGCTGTAGACAAAGTCCGTCTGAGCCTGGGGCGCATCCCCTTCCGGCGTCAACGGCACCGATCCATCGGTGGGTAATGGTGGTGCGCTCATTTTCTCACGCGGAGACGACAAACTGAAATGCCGCTCGTATGAATCAAGAGCATACCCATAGACTTCTGAACCGACCGACAAGTCCCATTTCTCAGTGAAGGATGAGTTGAATGTGGATGCGGAGCTGCAGCGCAGCGAAGAGCAAAAGTGGTGAAAACAAGCTCTTTTGACTGAATTGGTCTAACTGAGTAAGGGTGTTATTTTCAACTTCCTTAAACAAGCGAGCAAATGCAGGCTAGACTTGAGGAGGCAGGACGCACTTTAGTGAAACAAGGAGGCAGCATGTTTAGACCAAAAAGTGCTTTCAACGGGTGTTGGTAGCCGTGATTGCAAGGCTATTTTGTGGGATTGACGGAAAGGTTGCTTAATTCGGGAACTCAACGCCGGGACTTGTTAACCAAGTCCAACTGACCCTCGCCCTCTTTGTGCATCCAGGGGTTTATAGTGTCAAATTTCAGCCGGCTGATGGAGTCTACCAATACCGTTGGCCTACTGGACCCTTGTATACAGGGTAAGTGATGATTTCGACTCGTGCAAGAGTCTAAAATGGCCCTATGGGGAATCCAATCTGCTGCAGAAACCGGGTCATTGTCCTCAATTTCGACTGCGGCCGAGCAGACCCTCCCCACTGAAAGTGGTGGCATGACACTACAGAAATACGAAAACCTAGCCGCTTAAGCCGACCCTTGATTATATTATGGAGGAATACTGTGGTAGAAGGCACGGAAGGGTTGAAGGGTAGGATTGTCAAGTGTCACTGTATCACACTCTTGCGATGGCGACAGACCATCACGCCTCCTGAAGTTGTGCGACCTTTGCCACATATGTCAACCCAACCATTTGGCACTTCTCAAAGATGATATCGTCGTCCGCGGTGTGTTGATCTATCGCATTCCGAAACAGTAGATCGCCCGAGAAAAGGCCTGTGCGGAAACGCCTTCCACTCGTGCCACTCAAGCCCCGGGCACTAAGTTTCGTGCATCGTCTTGTTTGGCCTCGTGGCTTCCAACTCAACGTCCGAACATAACCGATGGCATGGGTCATCCATAAGTGAAAGAGTGGAAGATCTGCGCGCCTTCAGATCATCACATCACATCACCCTGGTTCCGATCCAAACAACGCAGTGAACTCTGCGACGAAAGGCCACGATGCCCCTCCGCAAATCGCACGTCGGTGGGCACAAATGCCCCGGGCTGTATTTTGAGTGGGGGTTTGTCACTCTCAAGAGGATTGGAGAGTTTTGTAAGAGGAGGACATTAGATGTGCTGATTGCGCCTGCAAATCTCGACTTCCGTCCACCCATGTCTGTTCGGGCACCACTGGTTCCTTTATCGACTGGAGAAACTCCTCTCAAGAATACAGTGGCACGAATGGCCCGTTTTCGTAGTCGAGGACATGGATGTGCGTGATGTGGAAGTAGCAAACATCTCTGACTGATTTGCAAATAATACCTCAAGATCGCCATCTCAATCGCGCCACGCCCACAATTGCCGGGGCATCTTCGTATTGTGATGAGCTTCCATGTCAACCCTTTGGCAGACTTCTACTGATGACTGCGAGCATGAGGCAGAGACAGTAGAGATTCTAGCCTAGATGCTTACGCCGCTTCTGAGTTCCCTCTGGCCAGAATGGATGGACTGCTGCTCGCACGCTCGGCACCAAATTCTGCTCTGGCGGGCATCAGCCGAACGCCCACATTTCCTATAAGGACCGCCACTACCCGGCTCAGAGGACCGAGTACTCCGGTCCTCGCTGGGTCTTTGAGGAGAGTGGGGTACCGGGTTGGTTGAGAAGTTTGCAGACTGTGGAGGCCAAACATAAAGTAAGCTGTGCCACCGACGCAGCTGTTCGTTCATGTTCGGGATCCGAGGTTCTTGATCACCTGTTTGTCCCCTATCTCCACGACACTTCCATTTAACAGTTGATATGCCAGATTCGCGAGTCTCTGTGCTGTCTTTCGCAGCGCGAGCCTTCAAATACACATCGATGTCTCCGACGAAGTCGTCTCGAAATACTTATGACATCAACTTCCCAAAAAACGCCAACTTTGTACAGAACGCTTGCCGAACTTCCCGAGTCCACGAGCTTTCAATGTTCCAGTTCAACGGAGTATGAACTGTAAGAAAGATATTCTTTCGGGACAAGAGGCACACATAGGGACGCTGGAATGTGTCGGATCCGAAGAAACAGTTCGACTCACCAAGGTTCAAACTCATTTGAAGCTTGACCCAAGCATGGTCCATCGGCAGCCCCTCCCCCTTCGCAAGTTCCAACTTCCGTCGTCATGGATAGTAACCGAGCAGACACTTCCCGCTCACCCCATGTTGACCGGTGCCTACCATACTTTGACCATATACTAACTTAGTCATTAAACACTAAACCGCTTCTCTAGTAACCATGTCGTGTTGTTTAGTGCAGAATACAGGTTGCAGTTGTGCTTAAGGCAAGACCGCTGACCTCGCAGTACGAAGTCCGGATTGCACTGTCTGTTGAGATAGGAACGCAGGTCTCGATGGTCTTGTTGGTATTACTATCACCATGGCAGTAACTTTGGGCTCCAGGTGGATGTCAGTACTCTCTTGATTCTCTCATCTGGATGTTTCGGACTACACGTCCGTTGCATAAGCCCCTGCCATATGCGGCCTATCATGCCACATGCAACCTCGATTCCAGCTTGTTCCTCGCCTTTACCTGCAGTATATAGGCTGATGATGCAAGTAGTACTTAAGGTTCTGTCTAGAAGTTACAGAGAAATGACTTCATCGCTTTCGATCTATGGAACAAAAACGCCAGACATGTGTTTCTAGTTGTCACTTTAGAATTCCACTGACATAGTGAGAAAACATTCGCATACCATCCAAGGACTCTTTGCATCTCTAGTCTAAGGAAAATAAACAGACAATCATAGCGGAGCGTCCTATAGCTATGGTGCCGTCGCTGTCTGCAATGCATCAAGAGGAATATGAGCAGAAGTATGATCTGGAGCCGCATGCGGTGGCAATTGGTGGGGCTCCCGTGATCCTTCTCGTATTTTCTGCTTCTCTGTTCAGACATTTCTCTATACAGACCTTACGGAGGTAAGGCATGTATACATAAGATAGGAAAGGTCTTCTCAAGAGGAGATTATAGACTTATGACGGAGCAAGAGAGGGACAACATCGACTAGACGGTCCCACCTCCACAAACAACCCCGACTCTTCGGCAAGCAGCGAGATTGGACCAGCTATATCAACCGAACGCTCATGTCACTGCCTATCATTCGTATCCGTGTTTGTCATCCGAACCCTAGCTAGTTGCGTTGACATTGATACCACTTTAGCACTCAAGAAGTAGCAGAATCAAAGTACTGCGATGAACAAGTGTATGTACCTTCATAGCAGTGTCATCATGCATGCCTTTTTGGTTGCTTAGAAACACAAGTCTGACGGAGGTTACTCGTCTACTAGTACATTACGCACCTTACTGACAAGGGTTACAAAGTGCGGCATCTGCTTACTTGTTTGGAGCCTAAGGAGTTTCGCCTGCCCTTCAGGCCCTTCCGAGACATTGACCAAGGTACCATACTCAAATGACGGATGCTTGTATAACTGATATCAGAAAAGTAAACGGATCACAGAGATGATAAACGACTTTTCTCGATCATAACGTATGTTTCTTATGTGCTACCGGTTTATCGGCTGGCTTTGGATACAAGGCCGGATGGCCAACTATAAACTACTATCTTCAAGAAAAGAAACTGGGTGCTATCCAGTCACACCTTAGCTTTAAAGACCAACAGGTCTATATGTATACAATGTCTAGATCTTTAGACACGACGGAGCGCCTTAGAGCTGCGTCTGGTAGCGGAGCTCACGCACTGGGAGTACCACTCGTTCTGAACAACGCAGGAAGTTCCAGCGACGCAGACAGTGGCACCAGTCCAGCCCTTTCCACCGCACTGGTGGTAGATTTGAACGATGGCCGACTCAGTGGAGTTGCCAGCGGCAGTCTGCTGGCAGGATGCTCTCTTGGTGGAAGTGTGAGTGCTGGGAATGCTAGGAGTAGGCTTGGCCTTGGAAGTGTGAGCAGCCTTGGTCTTGGTCTTGGAAGACTGAGCAGCCTTGGAGGTGTGGGCGGCCTTGGAGGTGTGGGAAGGAGAGGCCTTGGAAGTGTGGTTGGCGCCAGAGCTGGGAGTTGCGGCGGCAGTAGGGGTAACCTTGGGGGTGTGAGTCGAGGGGGCCTTGACCGTGACCTTGGCGCTCTGAGTCGCGGCAATGACAGAGGTAGCCTTGCGGGTAGAAGTGGCAACAGTGGTAGGGGTAGCACCGGAGCCGGAGCCGGAGCCGCCAAGCTTAGCGGGACCGGCGTTGCCAACGACAAGGCTGGCGACGGTATCGGCAGCAACGGGCTTGACGAGGTATCCGCTAAGCTTCGCGAAGGTGGACAGAACGTTAGTCTGGGCCAAAGCCTTGAACTGGCCACTCTTGGAGTCGACGCTGTTGATCACGCAAGCACGGCCAATCTTGGAGGAGCAGGCCGCAGCAGACTTGGCGTCGGGGGCGTTGAAGCTGTTGGAGAAGACCTGGCCGACGTAAGGCTGCTTAACGTTCTCGAACGCGTTGCCCTCAATGAGAGCAAGGGTGGTAGTGAAAAGCTCAAAAGTGTGGCCCTGGACGTTTTGGAAGAAGTTGTTGGTAGCGTGGAAGGTACCCTTGGGACCGAGCTTGGGGGAACGGCCAGAGACGTTGACGTAGTAGTTTCTGTCGATGGTGATCTGGTCTCCGTCACCGAGATGCATCTCAGTCCAGTAGTGGTTGCCGTTGCAGGTGGTTGAAGCCGGGGTGGCTCCATCGAAGTAGTTGTTGGAAATGGTGACGCGAGAACCGGCGAAGTGAGTGACGATGAACTGGCGACCAATCTTGGAAATTCTGTTGTGGTCAATCCAAACACCATCGTTGCCGCCCTGCAAGTCGATGGCATCACCTCCCCAGACAACACTAGGGTTCAGGTTCGTGATCTCAATGCCTTGAATGATAACGTTCTTGGCGTTGGTCTTGACACGGAGGCCCTTGCCGTTGAGGATTCCCTTGCCCTTGGAGCCGAGAATGCTCTTGTTGCTGCCGACGATGAGGGGCTCGGTAGCAGCGAGGTCGTAGCTGACGGTGGTGGCAACGTTGTCGCTGGTGCCGCAGGAGAGGTCTCCAAGGAAGAGCTGGCCGCCGTTGGCAACTGTGCAGCTCTTACGGCTGCAGCCCTTGCCCTTGGCAGAGGTGCCTGTGAAGTCGTACTCCTTGTCGATAATGATAGTACGGGGGGTATCGTCGGCAAGCCACTGCGTGAGTTCGTCGACGGATGAGGGGACGGCAGCGGCGGCGCTACCACCACCAGTGACACCCTTGGCGAAGCCGTAAGCCGTGCCAACGACAGACTGAGCAGACGCCGACGTCGCGGCTGCGGCAGCCAAAATGGCGGTTGCTGAGAAACGCATGTTTTTCGAATAGCAGAAAAAGAATGTAATGTTTGATAAAAGAATGGACGCGTGAAATCGATTTGAAAGAGTGACCAAATCACGCCAGCGTGAAGCTGAGTTGTAGTTGAAGTTGATGATGTAGAATGTACAGAAAGAACGACTTGGAGAGACGAGAGAAACGGGAAAGGAGGGAGAGCAGTTACTTTGCCTCTGTTTCTTATACCTCAATTGTTTCTTTCCAAAGTGAGGCTCATGCAGGAACCACTATGGAGTTGAGGGTCCGGATCGTTAGGCAACGACCACGATTGGGCGCTTCTTACGAACTATTCCAGATGTAATTGCCAAGATATTGGGGAGAGCGGGCAAGTGGACACCATCATTGTGATGGCCAAGGTCCTGACACGAGTTTGCACCGCGCGCTCATTAGCGCGGTGATTAGTCCACTCATTCCCATCGGCCGAGATCCGTCCTGCCATCTTAGGGCTGTTGAGTTGCATCGTGACGTGTGCCCCTTTCATGATGGGGAAGATGGGGAGCAGAGGCCAACAGCGGAGCTGACCGCGATGGGCACGTTCCTGAGTCTGACCAACCCGTGCAACTGTCACTTATCACGGACTTCACGGATGATGGCTATCGTATTTCTCCGCGGAATTCAGCGAGGTCTCGATCCTACGTGTATAGCTTTTTGCCGCGATGTCTCCATATGATTCTTAAATATCGTAAATTCATCAAGAAATGGGAATCGCGCTCTCCAAGTTCTGTCAGTTGATCTAAGGTGGGATCTCTCTCAAATGCTTATCGCGCTATGGTCTCGGTTGCCTTTGACTTTGAGTTGGGTTGTCACGATAGCGAAGCATCAGAGTTTTCGCACCACCTTATTCCAAAGGTTGAAGAGAAATACTGCCCGCAATGAGACTTCGCCAGCCGCCCGAAACTTTAGATGATGAATCGACCCCTTTAATCTCAATTGCGGCCACAGAATGGAATCGCGAAAATACGGTCTGAGAAATCGGCACCACGATGAGCAATAGACGAAGACCTCATATGGAAACACTGAGTAACATGCCGCCTCACCGTGCTGTTTACTGAACTGGGGTTTTGTGACTGGTGTGGAGTATCTCTAATTCCATCTTCACTTTTTGGCACGTACCAAGGATCTGTTTTAAGCACCACGAGACAACGGTAAAACTCCCTCAACAGCTTTACGAGTTCCATTCAACAGAATGATTGCGTTCAAAGAGATAATCTGGTATTGTATAAAACGACTCGGTGAGGTTTCGCAACCCTGGGGCAAGGCAGCAACTTGATAACTGTCGTCCACATACCCCATAGCAAACCTAAAGTCGTGGCCATGATCTATGGCAGTAAGTTTTTGTCTTAAAGCGGAGCACACCCAAGTCATGCATTCTACTCCATGCGGATACATCTGGTCAGTCGAAGAATCCGAGGAACTTTGAACTTGACGTGACTGTAGCCTTGGTGTAGCGGCAAGATGCAGTGGGGGGAATGTAAAGTAAATTTCGGAACTATGTTTGCATGACCTGAAACCCCGCGGCTATGTCTAGTTCTCCGCTTCTAAAGGTTTCTGGCCAGAGTAAGAGTGATAGTAATGATACGCGTGGTTGGAATTGTCCAGTAAATCCTTGCGCACTTGAATCAAGAAAACCTCAATCTCCAACTGGGTCCAGCCCAATCCCTTTGTAAACGGCACGTTCGTCACTGCCCCCAAGGAGTCGTAGTTGACGGCAGCACAGTAGCTACCGATCGACTTCAAATGAGGTTCTTTTGGCCAAGTGCCCACTGGCACCTTCTTGACATCGTGGATTTGACTGACGAAGCCTGCGGACTCAATACGGTCGGCAAACTTATCGGCCACATCAATGTCCACACCAAACTTGTCCAAGGCTTCTTTCAGAAGGTCCATCGTCTTCTTAGGAGCGTAGTCTGGGCCGACTGTGCCGTCATCGCAAGCAAACGCCCACACCATGTCTTGCACCTCGATCCAACCTCCCGGTTTGAGGGCCCTACTTCGTTTAGTAGGGTACTTTAGCAACCATAAAGTATTATTAAGACTTACTTGTAAGCCTGCGAAAGCAGTCTTGGCCAGTCTTTGAGTGCTGGTGCCATATTTCTCACATGAATATAATCAATTGAGTCATCCGGGTAGAGCCAATCAGCCTCGACGTCGTCTACTACAAAATGCACGTTCGGTGGCACATAAGCAGGCTGAATGGGACTCAAGTCAAGTCCGGTGATATCAGCTTCTGGATACTCGTCGCCCACTGAGGGTGATTATCGACGATCAGCACCCCCAATGCCCCTGAAATCTTTGATGACTGAATGTTCAACGAAACACTTACTGTCCATAGCCCAAATTCCAGTACCAGTGCCGATGTCGAGGATCTTTTGTGGGCTTTTCAAGGGGGCATTATGTAAAGCACCCTCGCATACATGTACTAGCATAGCATGCTTCATGTCTTCACGATCCTGTTCCTGGTCGTCGTTCGGTAGCATATAGCGACCTTCTTTGAACTTATGGTAGCGACGTCTGTTCTCAAAGTTGTAATCTCTAACAGTTGATGCCAAAGATGTGGATGCATTTGAGCTGTCATCGCTTGCGTCATGGTAGCCGTCATCGTCTGAAGCCCCGTCGTCCGCTGCTATCGCGGCTGCTGGGACCGGTGACGAAGAATTACTTCGGTGACTGTCGGAGCGCGAGTCACTACGAGGAACTGAAGCGCCATCGGCCATCGTTTTGAGGAATGGAGCGAAATTGAGCAAGATTGAGAGGGAGAGCAATAGAGAGGTGAGAGGAGCGAGATGTAGGAGCAAAAGTGAGAAAGAGGGGAAGATAACGTCCCAAGGGAAACATTCTCAAGCCAACACCAACATGAACGCGTTCCAACCATCGTCTCCAGTCTTTTTCTCCATGTCTTCGGCCGGAAGCAGGATGCTTGATGCGAAGCAAGGGTTACAGCCAATATCGTGCTTCCGTTGAAGCCGCAAACTGCAGAGTTGCATCCCTTAGACCAACTTCATTGGCTCGTTTAGCAGTGGAACGGCCTTGGTTTCCTCGTTGAACGAGGAGACAACAAACCAAAGACTGCGGAGGCCGCTCCTGCTCCGCGAAATTTTATGGGCCGTGGCTTCATGTCCTGGTCGCTGATTAATGGGTCTCGCTTCCATCCAAACTCTTGATCAGTCATATTCTGAGGAAGATTGTTAATGCTAGAACGCCAAGCACCACCCTCTTTGCTTCTTAGTCATCCTGAGAAAGCCTACATGATATTGTAGTTGGTTATCGTCTACGGTCGAGGCAGGGGGATCATAAGTATTAATTTCATTCTATCGTTGCGATCTCGATTTTATCAAAAGTCTGCATTTTTCTACTGGAGACCTGTTGCACATGAAAAATGACGTTTGTCACTATCTTCTTCGCAGTATTCAGGCTCTTAGATTAGTTCAAATCGTCAAAACCAAATTTGGCATCCTCTTGACTGCAATGGTCGTACCATATGACGATGGTGATCCGCACTGCCATAGGATAGGTACTAAGTTACGAATATTCTCGCCGATTACAAGCTCAATCGCTATATGTAGAGTCCAAGCCACATACAAGCATCATAAGGAGAAGACCAAAAGAGAAAAGAAGAGAAAAGAAGAGAAAAGAAAGAAAGATCAAGGCACCGAAAGTTCCAGAGAAGTTTGACTGAGTAACTAGGGCTATTGGCGTTTGCGGGCAAGTGCATTTTACGGGTGTCTTCCATCGACTGTGATCAGATGCTAGCGCGATTTAGCTGGCTCTGAATTCTGCCACTGAGCCGATTGAGTTGTGCGGTTCACATCAAAACACCACGTTCCGTGTCAGGATATGATTCATATCTTAAGAAGTATGAGAGGAAAATCTTTTGCAGAAGAATTGTCTCATCTTACTTTCTGCCTTGAGAGTCAAGTACCCAAACTACTAGATTGAGGTTGCAACACTTCACTACGCTTGAGCCTCATTCGCCAATGATCTCAGCGGACTAGATGTGCGGGGCTCTAGTTCCTCCGAGACAGGGGCATTCTGGATTTTAGTTTTCCCTCAATGTCATCAATCCGAACTCAACGACACAACTTCGGCCATCTCGCAACGAAGCCACCATCCCCGGCCGAACTTGGCCTTGACAAATCAATGGCTGAGAACCCCTCTACATTGCCGCGGCTACCAGCGGAGGTACTTGGACTCATCTTTGCCCACACGTCAAAGTCGACGGCGCACGCCGCTCGGCTAGGGAGCAAAATTCTGTCCGCCGCAGCAACTCCCAGATCATTCCAGCATATTTTACTCAAGCCACCCTTCTGCGACCGGTTCACGCACATTGCAAAAGATGCGAACCTTCGGCGACATGTGAGAGAGGTCACATGTGATGCTCGCGCTGTCCTGGATTACTGCCCTTTCCCCATAGACTTCCTTGAGGCTTTACCCAACCTCAGATACTTCTCCGGGCTCAAGGTTCTGAACTTGAAGTTTACCGACTATGCAGATGACGGCGACGAGAACGCTGAGCCGAATAAGTCCACGAGTTATCGTTTCTATGATATCTACAGCTTTCGGCGCTTTGTCATTCTTGTTGCCTTTTACTGCATACACGGCGGTAGTAAAGAGGATCAAGATCTGGTTCAATTATCGCAGAGCCTAGGGACATCGGAAGACTTTGCCTGGATGGGGGACCTGAAAACCCCAGATATGTCTTGGAGCGTAGAGGACAGGCTAATTGATGGCGGATTTCCCAGAATCCAGCTAGAGGAGCTGGCCATATTCAATCTAGCTGAGGATATCAACGAGGGCCAAGATCATGGTACGGAAGACCCATTACATCGAAAGCACCTCGCGGATTGGCCCATCTTCCAGCAAGTAATGGCCCTTCCAACGCTCAAAAGTGTAAAGTTGATGGTAGCACCCGATGACCCGGATAACTCGTTGTGGGACAACTTGGAGGATGAGCCGACTGAGTACAATTACCAGTGGCAAGATCTCTATCTTCGCGAACTCACATCGTGGTTCAAACCACAGCTCGCCTGTAACCTGACAACTTTGTCTCTTTACTACGATGATATCTGGGGGTACCAACCCAAGTTCGACTTCCGCCTCATTAATCCTGGCAGCGGGCCAGGCTCTGGATTTCCGCACTTGAAGGTCCTAGGTCTGGGAAGATACTGCTTTAGTCATGAGTGGCAGCTAGACTGGTTCGCTTCACTCGGAAGTCAGAGCTCAGCCGGCGGGATAGAGGAGCTATACCTCGATGAATGCGTGGTGGTATCGAAAGCATACTGTACAATCCCTCAATGGGAGATTTGGGATCTGGACCGAGACCGCAACTACACCATCGTTACTGTTCAAGACGCCGACGGCAACGACGTTGAAGTCTCGAATCGTGGGTACTTGCCAGCCACGTGGGACATCGACCTTGTCGACGACACTTGGACCGAGTTTTACCACTCCAGCATGTCCTGGCATGAGCTGCTCGACCACTGGAGCAGCAACATGACGGCGTTGAAGATATTCAAGATGGGCACGACGGCTTCTCTTGCGTCTTGGTCCGGAATCAATCTGGCATCTCATGTAACGGTCGACAAAATCACCGAAGCTGCTGTCGCCCCTTGGAGCAAGACCAACATCATGAGCACGGACATCCATACCAAGTTCGATGATGTCGCGTTCCGCAAAGAGGTTGGAATCATGGAGTTGACATTGCCGTTTTACGTCAACTATTCACCGAAACCGAGCGGGATGCCCAACTGGGTTGCTCGTCCTTGGTTCTTCATACCGGTGAGTAGTGATGAGTCTCTGGTTATGGAAGAACCCGCGAAGGAGACGAGACGGAAAGATGAATTAGCATTGGACAACATCAGAAAAGTAGTGGGTGAGAGGGCAAAGGGGGGCGGTCGGGTTGGAATGAGACCAATGGGCCCTTCGCCCGCGCAAAGCGATGGATTTCCGACGGTTGCCGAGCTTGTACCCTAGCTACAATAGTATTTCTCCATTTCAAGCCCTACATGCTCAAGGGTCAAGGTGGTCAAAAGTTTGTCGAGTTTCGCGACTTCAAGTTGGCGAAAACTAGAGCTGGACGAGAACAGAAATCCAACGCTGGTCGTTGAGGGTACCAGGCTTGTCAGATTCCGCTTAGTCTTCAACGATGAGAATGGAAATTCTTGCGAAATTCTATCGCATAGCTCGCGGCTTCGCTGTGTCAATCGTGCCGTTGAGATCTACGCACTCAATGAGTCGTAGAATGTCGTATCTTTGGTTATCAGCAGGGGTTGTCTTCCCAGCGCCGTAATCAACGCGAGTCGCTGACGGGTGGATGTCGGCGCCTAGTGCCTCGCTACCATCTACAAATACGTGTGAGACCAGAGCATGCCATGGATCCTGGCAAACGACTTCCGCAAACTGGATCCTGACATCTTGGCTCCTTTCTCACTGGTCAAGACTCGTCAGTAAAACTCAGTGCAGTCAATTGGTAGCCCCATCTTGGGGACGCGCGGGACTATCCGCAAGCAGGACGGGATTTGCGGATGTGCCGCATGTGCTCCCAGCAAGGATCATGGTGATCGTAGAAGAATCATTGGCGACGAAGAGGGGAAGCGCTCAACCAGCGGTGGAGGAGAGTCCAGCGAAACTTCTTGAAGCTGTGGATAACGGCTATGCAATAGCAGACGAATGCAGCATGTGGACATCATGGTGGTTCGGCCATAAGGTGACGAAAGGGGCGGAAAGAGACTCATGCTACGGCGCCGAGACCAATGAAGTTTGAGGACAGGTGGAGGTCTCCCTGACCGAGGAGGATCTTTAATGACCCAGTCGTCCGGGTCCGATTGACAGGAGCAAGTTTCGGAATCGAAGTGGCGGTCAGAACGGTTCGACTTTTCGACGTGGAGAGTTGACGATGTGACGCCGTCATGGAAGTTGATATGTTTGCAGAAATGTGACAGACATTAGCCGATGAGCCAGTTATCACAAACAAAAGTACGCACGTAAAACGGCTCGCTCATCACACACCGTAATCCAAAATGACAGACATGACAGCAGATTGAGTTTCGAGTCGGCGACGCGGGTGTGGCAACGCAGCTTGGGCCAGAGGATGCCAGGCGCACCCAGACAGGCGCCAGACTCACGCGAGACTAGCCCGGACGAAATCGCCGGAACCACCGGGGGCGCCGTTACGCTTTGTCTTGCAGCATTTGGGGCTACGCCGCGGCGCTGCATGGCGGCTGTCTTTGTGCCCCTGAGACTTGAGCCAAAATGAACGCCGGGCCCAGACCGAGTGGTCACCGATTCGCAAAGTTGGCCGGATGAGACAAGTCATCTTGTCGATTGCAAGTCTTAGTAGAAGATACCTTGACGCGAATCCCAGTGAGTATCCATAAACACTGGTAACTCCACACGTCCCAACTCTCAAGTACCGGACCCAGAGGGTTGAGGGGGGCCCAAAATGATATGAGAGGTTTCCACATATCACATTCCCGAAGAGAGGAAAGACGACATCCTCGGCCAATCTAAGACAATGGAATCCAAAAACCACACACCACTCAAGAGCCGATCCCTCTCGCGGGGACCGCCCCGCTGGAGATATTGCCTACCCCGCTTAGGTCTCGAGGGTCTGATGACGAGAACAAGGAAAGACCTCGTTGTCGCATGGGACTAAGTGGCGCTACTGCACCCTTGGCAAGGTCTATCCACCACGACCGAACCTCACAATTGGGTTCACTAGCATGGGAGGGTCGAGAGGATCCCTCCGACGGACTGGTTCGCCCATACGCACGTATGGAACCCGAACCATTAGCTCGGTGTTAGGTCCGGTCCTTTTCCTCTTCCTATTCCTGGCTTTGGAGTAGGGGTTCTCTCTCTCTATTACCGGTACTCCTGACGGGCTGTCGGGAAAACGAGAGACTCGGGAAGGCAAAGTAAGACCAGACCAGACGAGACTGGACTGGGCCGACCCAAACCAGAACTTGACCGTTCCATATTCGCTACCACACCTCCCTCCCCTTCGGTTCCCCTTCCACCCACCGAGATTCGCCGTCGTCCCTAGACTAAGGTGTACCACGTTGTCTGTGCGGACGATGCTAGTCCAAGGTGTGAGGTAAGCCATAAGACCCGACCGTTTTCCCACATCGTCTCATGAGCGGACTTTTCTCCCACTCCCTCACCAAATTTCCCGCTATCCCTCGCGCCCTTACCCTCTCGCTTTCTGCTATTCTCTCGTGGCGGTGGAGGGTGGTGCCCCCTTCTTGAAAGACGTCCCTTCATGTTTCACGACATCGGAGGACCCTGCAGATAGGGCACGTTGAAAGTTCACGGCCACGCACGCTAACCAACTATGCCTCTCAAAGTTGCTGTCATCGGTGCCGGACCCGCGGGTCTGGCGACGGCGAGATATCTGAAATGGGCGCACTTGTTCTTCGCGATTGAACCTATCCAGATCCGGGTCTTTGAGGCCGAGGATGATATCGGAGGCACGTTCAAGTATCGAGTGTACGAGGATGCTGAAGTAAGTTTGCTACTACTGAACTCAACCCACTGTCTGTTCCTCTCGTCATGCATTCCCATCGGACAAAAAGAAAGCTTTGTTGAGGCTGACAGCATGGCCATAGCTCGTCTCGTCCAAATACCTGACCGCCTTCTCCGATCACCGCCTGCCCCGAGATGCCGCTGATTATGTCACCCCGGCTGTCTATGTACAGTACCTGAATGAATACTGTGATCGGTTCGAGCTTCGACCTCACATTGAATGCTCGTCTAAGGTCACTCGCACTGAAAGGGTAGATGGCGGAGGGCACATCGTCACCGTCACCCGCAAAGATGGCACAACCTTCGACTACGACTGTGATGCGGTTGCCGTCTGCTCCGGACTCAATCTCGAACCCCGAATTCCTGACATTCCGGGGCTGGAGAAGGTCCCCAAGGTCCTTCACTCATCACAATTCAAGAGCCGAGATCAATTACGAGATGTCAAGAGCGATAAGCCCACTGTCGTCATCGTCGGCACGGGAGAGACTGGTCAAGACCTCGGTCAACTCGCGGCGACGACAGAAACCGTTCAACATGTTGTGATGTGCCACCGAGATGGATTCGTCGTTGCACCCAAGGTAAGCCTCGATGTTCTGAAGATCTATTTGTATAAGTTGATGTTGACTCGTCGTAGACTGCACCGACACCAATCATGTTCGGGTTCTGGGGCAGGAATAGCAAAGTAAACGATAAACCCGTTGACTGTTCCATCGCTAGTCTCTTCGACACTGCATATGTTCCTCAGAAACTGCAGTCGAGCCAACTGCTTTGGGATTTTTACAACCAACAGATCGATGTTACATTCTCGCTAATTGGTGGGACGCTTGAGGGCTGGGACCAACATGTCGGCGGCATGCGTCGGGAGAGGATGCACATCGATCACTGTATGCAGTCATCCGCACCAACATATCCAGGAACCGGCTAACCAAAGATCGCAGTCTTCCCGGCCAAATCCACCCGTGCTGTGCCATACCTCTCAGCGCCTTGGCGGCCGCCTCTTTCGGCCATGGAGCGGATACGCCGATTCTTCTTCTACATCAAAGAGCTTGACGTCGACACCAAGGGCCGATACATTGATGTTGCCCCTTGGCCCGAGTATGTTGACGACGATGGCGTATTGCACTTCCGCGATACAGGCCGACCAGAGTCGAAGAAGATGAAGCAGATAGAGGTGAAGCCTGATGTTATCCTATTTGCAACTGGCTACACCCGCCGCTTCCCTTTCCTCCATAAGAGCTATGGTACACCCGACACAGCCGATGTACGAGCTATCTACCACAGCAATGATGTATCAGTAGGGTTCATTGGCTTCGTGCGGCCGAATCTGGGTAAGTTCTTCCTCCTCGAACGCTTCCTCGGAGTGTTGCTTCTAACAAAGCTTTACAGGTGCGATCCCCACCCTCGCCGAGATGCAAACGCAATACTGGATCCTTCAACTTCTTAGATCCAAGTACCCCAACGTCCCTGGCTTAACGACGCCGTCGAAAGGACTTACTTTGGACCCCAACGCTCTCCCCGGCTACGATATCGACTGGAAGCTTCATCCCCGATGTGGCAGAGACCCGTGGGCCGAAAAGCGCGGCGTCGACCACGAGAGCTACGTATATCAGCTGGCCCTCGACATGGGCTCAGCACCACGGTTCAGCTATGTCTACTCCAAGGGCTTCAAGGCCTTGTACACTTGGGCTATGGGTAGCAACTTCAATGCAAAGTTCCGCCTTGTGGGGCCCTGGAAGAACGAGGAGGAGTCGCTGCGCATCATTCGTGGCGAGCTTTACGACATCGTCAAGCGGTCTGGCGGCATGCTGTACATGATCGCCAACACCTTGATACCCTTTTTCTTGTTCGGCACGATGAGCATGGCCATTCACACGTGGGAGTGGACTAAGAGCTTGTTCCACCCATGGACGCGGAAGGGGGGTCAGATACGCCTCCCGAAGTGTTAATAATGACTTAACGACCATTTTCCTTAAAGTTTAGATTTTCGACTTCACAAGACCAGCGACAAGAAAGAATTTTCATTCGAGACGAGATAACTCATAGTCGTAATTAGGTATTAGTACACAATCATAAAGAACATGTGCGAAGTTATGTGCCAGTTCATGCAAGCATGGCATCCATAGGACACCAGCAGTACACTTATCTCCATGACCTAAACCTCCGCATATTGTGCTTGAGTTCCAGCAATATACACAATGCACCAAGCCTCGATCAGGTCTATCGCCTCAAGAGCCATCCATCGTATGATGTAGATGGGTATCGCGTTTCAGGTTGCTTCTCGGGTGTCGTTGAACTCGATGGGAGGTTGGCCAGCTTCTGGATAATTTTCCCATCCAGATTAGGATCGGGACCTCTGTAATTGTACACTGACGCGTTGAACTCGGGAACCAGACGAGGCCTGCAGGCGAAGAGCATCTTATAGAGCTGGTTATCTTGCCAGTTTCCGAAGGCCGTGGACAACACCAGGTCAAAGTACCGTCCGAACGGGGCAAATTGAAGGATGTGGTCGTAGACGTCGCCATCGCCAGTATTTCGCCCTTCCAGAATGCTGTGTTTGAGCCCATCTAGCTCACGGTAGAGCGTGTTCTTAGGTATCACAAGTCCTGAGGGGTCATGTGTGTCGATGCACTCCAGCATCCACTTGAAGACAAGATCGCTCAAGACCTCGTTCGGTTGAATCGTCTTACTAGACCAAGCCCACGCCGGCAGAAGACTCTCGAGTCGCTGCGGCAGCACGCCCCTCACAATCTTGAAACTCTGTCGACAGATATCGTAGTGCGTGCCTGGGAACCAACGCTCTGTGATGCCGTACGACGGTCCGTACTCTGTATCACGGGAAATCAGACACGGCTGGTAAGCGTACAGGCGGTCGTGTAGCGAGACGGCGTGGTAAACTTCGGAGACGACGCTTGATACGTGCTGGTTATGCAACTTAGGCCAGTCAGCGCCGACTGCGCCCGCGAACTCTGGGATGCCGCGTTCCCCGACCGAGTCGAAAATCCCCATGAAACGAATAGGCGATTCGACGACGTCTCCATCTCCGATCAACGCCCAGCTGTGCTTCCTTCTAAAGATCCGCGATTGCTCTGACTTTGGCGTGTTGGCTTCTGACGGACATTGGTAGATGCGATAGACCTGCTGGCAAAGTCGGTGTGTCTTGTCAACGTCAACGTCCCCGTTCAGACTGTAAACTGGCTTCACTATCCCGCAATTATTGATCATGCCCGCAACGGAGCGGACGATAAAGGCTCCTTTCGAAACACCAAACATCCATATTTCGGTTTCCTGTGGGGTGTAGCCGTGAACTAGGTACTCGTAGGTATCTATGCATTGGTGCTCGATGTCTTGGACGTTGAGACCGTGGATTACATGGCTTGAAGACCTTGATTAGCCATATCCTTTTCAAGAAGATCGTAAAGAAAGGGCCTTCTACTCCATGAAAGTGCTGCCGACCGGCACGCTGTTGACATAATGGGCCTTGCCTGTGGGGTGGAGGTGTGCGAAGTCATCGTCTCTGGGCAGTCCAGATTCTCCCCACACCAAACTTGCCAGCCGTTGTACGTTGGACTCTGAGTTGGCTTCTCGACCAGTCCATACTCCATCTGATAACACTATCAGCGGATTCTTCGCTGGGCCTCGGTATGACATGATGTTGTGGTTTGGCGATAGCTCGATATTGTCGAAGGAACCTATGAAAGTGTTCGTGTATGAATGCAGACTGTCGGAAATTGACAAACTAACAAATAGGCCGGAGCCAGCTGCTTTTGATACATGCGGCCTCGAGGCGGAAGTTGTGGAATGCGTCCTTTTACTTAGACCTCAGGCAATATCACAACAGTTGGATGGGTGGTGTTTTGCATTCCACGGGGGAAATGGCCCCCAAACCTCTATAGACCGCCACGTGGGGGGAGCTGGATCAAAATATTGGGCGAAGGCATCAATAAGAAAATACGGCCTTCGTCAATACTATATGTGCTAGTGACAAATTTGATTGAGGTGTAAAGTTCGTCTTCACGACTGCCCAGTTATTACGCTGACAACTCCTACTGTTACCAAAGGTTACAGTTAAACAAGAAACAAGGTCTGAAGCCCCGACCACCCAGTCTCAAGGCGCTTTGCATAATATCGCCCACGTCAAATCGCAAAACCGCCAATCTCTGCGAATAAAAATTGAAGAGATCTGACAACTTTTGACACACTGCTACGGGTCTTGCTCCACTGTTCTCATACCGAGGAAGTAGTCAGAAACGGCAAACCGGAAACTTCAGGCTCAGGCCAGCTGGAAACCCTCGGGGGTCTTTCGGGCCAGATGAGTATGTCTCAGTTTCCGTGCTCTGGAATGCCGATCACTTGATCGCAATTTGACAATGGCACTTTCCAGATTTGGCCGAAGATCTTCTCATCTCCCGGGAATAATACGAGTGAATATGCCGCAATCGTTGTCTCCGGTGATATGCACAAGTCCCATCTGCATTAAGATCCACTCCCCAACCCAACTGGACGTAGGCTCATATTCCTCATCTTCCATGATTTCGCTCCCACCCATCACGCCAGTTCCGAGGAATTGCAACATGTCCATGTGCTTTGTGGATCGCCAGTAGACCTGAGAGCTGACCGTGGAATTCATGGGCACTTAACCAGCTGGGTAGACTGTGCGACTCCACGAGGACCCAGTCTGATCCGTTTGCGGATCTTAGTGGATGCTGCAGGCCCATCGACCACCAGTCATAGGGCGCTTGGTCTAGGGGTATGATTTTCGCTTCGCATCTCACTTCAATCCTCCAGAGGGTCTGAATAATTGCGCTTGCTTGTGAAAGGTCGTGGGTTCAATTCCCACAGTGTCCAACACTTTTGCTGATATCGGGCTTTTGACGGCATTTATCCATGCTTTTGAGCTATGGAGAGAAAAACCAAGTTCTCACTCACCGTAAGATGCGATATGGCCTTACTTGGCATGTCTGATTCGAGATAGCGCAGTCGGATTGCTTTTGTCTAAGAGATATTGTTGATTTTGATGAGTCGTTACAAACTAAGTAAAGTACTGTGTGTAGTGGGTCTTCAGAGTTATTGGACGTTTGACAATACGTGCTCTCTTGCTGTTCAGCCCTTTATCAGTCACAAGCAAAGCCGTATTGTACACTGCATTCTATCGAGACTGATTGAAATCTATCAAGGAGAGAGAATCCGTACCGATATCAATCAGCTACTATGTTGTAACACTGAAGTCCTCTGCTTAAGGGACAACGTTCCCTGCTCTTATCCAGGCTGTCTAATGACGACATCTGACATTGAGACTCGCATCACTGTTTAGGTGTGCATTCATTGGACATGGGTTTGGACTGTTTGGGGTCTAGCCAGTTGTTGCCTGCAGACAGAGGCCGCCTATCACTCGTCTTAGCTCTGCCTCAACCTGCATGTCAGCACGACTTTCTACAGTTCAACACGTTATCGTTCGCCTACAGGTGTATGCTAGGAGTTGTGGCTGAGCAAATAGTATTGGCGAGGCGCAGCGTGAGGCACACCTACGTGATATGTCATGGAGACGCCGTCAGTCCTTCTTCTCATAAGATGTTTCGCGAACACTCTCTGTCCTCTCATCTTCAGATTCAATGAGCAATGGCCGATCCACTCTCAATCACAACTGCTTGTATCACATTGATTGGCGCAATTGGGAAGACGACACAGGCTGTGACGAATTTCGTTCGAACATGTCGCGATGCACGCGAAGATCTCGCCGCTGTCAGCAGAGAACTGTCCGATCTGCGCATCGTGCTCGAACTTCTCATCAACGATACCGCCACCAAGGCCTCCTTGCCCGCTGCCTTCGAAAAACACGTATTAGCCCTTGTTGGGAACTGTTTGGGTGTGACAACGGAGATTGCGGGGGAGCTCGAGAATCACGATGGCCGAACAGGGCCAGCGCGGTGGGCGGTGGGAGGCAAGGAGACTGTGAATCAGCTGAAAACGATGCTCGAGACGCATAAGGGCTCGTTGAACTTGGCTCTTGAGTTGGCAAATCTGTAGGCAACTTTACGGCGACTTCCATGTTATTATCGAGGGCTGGTGTTAACCATTCATAGTGTATCTTCAAAAGCGATCAAGGATGACACTGTTGTCATTCGCAACGATGCAGGTCTGATCAAAGAAGACACAACGAACCTCTTGCGACAAGTCTCCGATGTCACTTTGCAAATAGCGAGGATTCGCAAAGCTGTGGGCGCCAATGGGCAGATCAAAGTCGCCAACAGCGATACCATTGACCTCTGGCTGGAATCCCTCACATCCTACGCTGAAAGCGTTTGTGGCGATTTGCTACAGGATTTGCCGCCAAATGCCTATGATCAGATGCTGCTTCCGGAGACTGAATTTGTAGGTAGTGGAATTGTCATACACAACGACACTATCGGAGACATTAGGCCGATGAAAGTTACCAAGATACACCAACTCACGTACAGCAACAGCATACACTACATCAGATCAAAGGGGTGTCATCTCATCGGTGTAGATGGAGTTTCCAACGTAATCATATGGGATATACAGACCGGAGAGCAGTTGGGCACTCTGGACACCAAAAAGTCCCATTCGTGGGACATTTACAAAGTCAAAACAGCATCCATCTGTGGTCATGATTCAGAATACATCATACTTCATCATTATAAAGTAGGTGGCTCTCTGTGGGATTGGAAGAAGGGCAAGCGAGTTCTGGACGTATACCAGACCTACCAGGACTGGATCACGCTCCACCCAGTACATCTTGACGGGAAAAGACTTGTCGTGTTCTGGCATGACAAACACTCTATATGGAAGTCAGAAAAGCCAAAGTGGAAGCACGAAAAGCTGGCCGAGATTCCTGGGCCAGCAGAAATCAGCCGGATTGGAGTATGGGGTAACGTCGCCGTCGCGCTGCTGAAGGACGGCAACGCAATTTGCTTGGAGACATTGACGGGCTCAGTCAAGGCCAAGAACTCGATCCTTCGACTTGGACAAGAAGACAAGTGCGACAACTTGGCGATCGGCCTCATCCTTGTTCGGCAGCCGGACAACGGACATCGTGTCTTATTCTGGATCCCAGATGTGCCCAATGGGTCTATCATGGTCATTGCTTGGGATATCGAGAAAGACAGGGTCACTCACTCTGAATATGGAGGTTACGTGAAACAAGAACACGAGCAAGGGAAGCCCAAAGGTTTCTGGCCCACGGCGTTCTTTGATCGTGGTGCGTTGATGACACATGGAGAAGGCATCGACTTTTTCAACTTCGCCACGGGAAGCCGACAGAGATATCATAACCCATTCCCACACAAGAAAGAACTGGAGGTAGAGAAGGAAGTGTGGTATGGTTTATTCGGCCGCAAGCACCTCAAGGTTCCTATCAATTTGGGACGGCAAGCCACCGTCAGTCAGTTCGAAGGAAAGTACAGAATTGCCGTCAGGGCTCCTGGGGGAGGTGTAGAGGTGTGGGAATGGGAACTCGACGAGGTTTCCCTCGAACAACAACGCGGACAGATGAATACGACAACAAGGTCGATCGGCAGTTCGACATTGACAGCTGGTTCATGATCTTTCGTGGACTTTGAGATGCAAGTTTGGGGTCTTGGACTCTCCGTACATCAAGTAGGCAAGAAACATTGTGGCTTATATTATGCAAAGAGGAGGAGACATAACATCTTACTAGTATCGACCACCATAATCCCAAGTAAACCGCAGAGAACAGTAGAATGTCTTGAAGGTTCAACCCTCTTTGATGATGGGACGCCGGCCAAGTCACGAAGATGAAATTGTGGAAAAAACTCCGTGCAAAGGGTGGAGTCTATCAGGGCTACCGGTGGATCACGACTCCGTCATCACATCCGATATGGTGTAGTGGCCAACATGATGCCCTCTCATCTCTGTGAGAGGTTAGGCATAGCCCCGAGTTCGATTCTCGGTTTCGGAAAGAGTGCATCCATTGCTTTTTGCTGATCGTGGCTGCATGGAAGCTTTTGGGGCCTCAGCTTATTTTTGACGCATATTACATGTAAACAGGACTCAATGGCCCTTATTTTCAGGCTTGAGTTATCCAATATTTTGTTTTGCTAATTTTTTCACGGTCTCGCTTCTTCCTTTTATTGTCTCTTTCATCCACTTCAGATATCGTGAAATTCTTGTCATTGACAACACCTGACTAGGCCGGACCAGTCTGAAAACAGCGTAGATGTGGCTATGAACTTGCTCTAACTGCATGTGCAGATAATGCGAGCTGTGTGCAACAGCGTTGACGAAAAGCAGGCTTTATTAGATGAATGCTTTGGAAGTGATAAGAGTAAAGCCAATTGACAGGATGTAGCCACTGATCTTCATTTATAGTATTGGAAACGCCGCTGGTATCTAGAAGTATATGACGAGGTGCCGTTCTTAGGCCCCCCTTTACCCTGCAGCTCAACAGCATCGATGATGTAGTTGGCGCTCAGAAAGTCAGCATCTCCTTTCCCAATCACCCCAATCACAAGTGTGTTTTGTGCCGTCTTGAGCTCATTCGCAGGTACTTCCCAAGTATACACGTCGCCGAACCCTCGATAGGCACCACGGGTTACGCCGCGAGAGTCGATGAGTGTCTTAGAGTTGTGTCAGAATATAAGCATACCCAAATGGCATCCGTAAGGGATTGCTTTGATGATAACTGTCACGTAATATGAAGAGGTCAGGGGTAGTCAGGGGTTGACAGGGGATAGGAGCAGGGGTAGGGTATATAAAAGGGGCTTTTATGAGTGCTCCCTTTTTTACCCTTTCTATAGTTCGATTAGACCATAGTTAAGAGCCCGATTTCCATGTGCTGTTCTGTATGCTGATTACGTGACAATAACTTACTGGGGCCCCTGGATCCACTCCTTCCCACTCATTGATCTTGACACTAGGTCTGCCGCCTTTGAACGAAAGCGTCGTGCCGATGCGTAGAACAACTCCATCTAGTTGATTGGCGGCGAGATCGAAGTTGACGGTGGCATTGCCTCCAATCTTGGAAAACAAGGCCATGGGGAAGTCTTTGTTCTGGGATGAGCCAACAGTGAAATCGCCTCCCCAACTCTCCATACGAGCATCCGAGGGGTGCATTCTTTGGATCTTGTCGCCGTTCTTCAGTTCAAAGGGCTGCCCATCAAATTCGCCGATGCGCCAAATGACTGACGGCTCGACCTCGGTTGCCACAATATCCTGCGCGACATTTTCGCCTGCCGTGATTGTTACACTGGTATTGGCGACAGGATACTCGTTCCGGTATAGCCTTGTCGTGTATATCCCGGGCTTCATCAGTGGAGAGGTAAACTTTCCCCTGGTGGCTTTTGTCCAGTACTGCGCGTCCTGGTTGAACCAGTGTACCACAGCTTCGGTACTGCCTTTCATTCCCGTTGCCGTGCCTGAGACACTTCCACGCCCGTTATCAGGGACATAGCCATCTATGTTCAACACGTCGAAGAAGCTCATGTTAACGTCCGCTGACGGCGGCTGAGTGCTGCTTCTGCGTGACTTGTCAGCATGATCCTAGGACAGGCTGAGGCGGAGAACACTTACGTGAAGCGCATTGCGTAGGGCCCAAGAAGCCCGAATCGCCAAGGCTCGGTCCTCACATGGCCGCTGTTCATGTACCAGTAGAGCTCTTGATCGCCGGTGCTTTGCGAATTGATGTCCCTCATGAAAGGGCCGCCGGCAGAGTGCTCGTAGGCATTGCCAGACATGATCATCCACACCCCGACGTTCTACAATCGTTAACTTCACTTAACCCGCGGTTGCTTTCTTTCTGACTTACATCGCCGGTCACGCCGTGAACCTGGTCGTCAATGAAACGGTCAGATGTGTACATCTTGCATCTAGTAGTGCCATCTGGACACTTGAACGTATCCTTGCCTTCAAATGCTACGCATCCGTCGAGATCGGCAACGTCGCCGTGCACTCCAGTCGGTACCTGTTTGCGCTGGAGCCGGGCAAGCCAGCGCAACTCACCAGGAGCGATCTCACCCGTGATATGAGTCGCCATGTAGATAGTTGGATCGCCTGCCTTAGCAACATAATAATGTGTCAAGGGTTGTGAGCCGGCCTTGACGGTGATCTTGACGTGCCCGCTTATAGTGTCGGCTGTGACCGTTGAAGTTCCTAGACCGGAGTTGATCTGTGACATCTTGCTTGTGCCTTGAAACTGAACACCGTTATAGAGCAGACTGGTGATATCGCCATTTGTGCTTAGATTTCTTGTCAGTTTTGCTAAACACGTTTCAAGTGTAGCTTGATTGATTTCCTATCTCTCATACCGATTTACTTTGAATACTAGTCCGCCATTGGTGTCGACTGTGTAACTAGTGTCTAATGTCGTCAGGCCGAAATCGCCAGATACCGTACCCAAGAGCCCAGATGCGCAAGCGAGAAAGCTGAGGATGTACATCCTGACGTCAACTGCATCTAGGTACTGACAAAACATGGCGTGAAGGATTCGATCATACTCCCCGAGCGCGGCAATATTGCCTATAAATCTTTTGACCTCAAGAACCCCTCAGTCGTAACGATCAAGCGGTCTGCCACGCACTTCATCCCCGCCATCTTCGGACGGCCGGGCGAACATGTTAATGAGTCTTCTTCAAGTTCGTTGTAGATTACCCCCCAAAGCTTGTTCCATGAACTGTGGAATAGAGTTACGGAGGTTGCGTGTTCCTGCACTGACCAGTTCCCCTCATCATCGTCGTGCCCAAGTCTCTTGACAAGCCCATCCCGACTGCGATACAGCAGGTGGCCTGTGATGCGATTGGTGCGAGTTTTCGGTCCCTGAGAATGTTTTACTATGTTAATATGTTCGCGACGGCAATCGAGAGTCAAGCATTCGGCAACGCGGCAAACATGAGTTTACCTCAGTTTGAGTCTCACGAAGCATATTGTGTTCGTAGTCATCACGATTGGGCTACTTTACTCGAAACATATGAACCGCTTTGATAGGCATCGGACTTTGCTTTCAGTAGGCTATACTTGGGGCCTAAATCATGGGAAAGGCTCATGATAAGACCTGTTTCTGTGGTAGGTACCATCATTCACATGGGGGCTCAGATTTGAGTGGCCTAGGTTTCTTGACGTGTGCCGAAAAGATTCTTGCCAGAAGTTTACTTTTATATAGAGTCATCTTTCTCAAGTATATCCCACAAGCTCGTGAGAGAGGCGTGAATCATTCAAGTGAAATGCCATTCTCATGGAATTGATTAGCAATGAGTCAAGGGAAGGACCCGGAGAGGTCGCGCCTGCCACAGTCGCGGGTGGGTCAATCGCGTAAAGTGCGGTAATGCAGGGCAAGGATACGTACCGCCTCCCACAGGGTGACAGGGCCCAGCTGCGCTTAGTCATTCAAAGCTCCACCAAGATTTCAGGACAGCTTCGCGACTCCTTTTCCGCTTGTCAGTGCTTCCAAGGGCACGAGAATCGTCATCTCTTCGCCAGCTTTCCAGTCACTCCTTTCAGCCACGATTGCTTCTGCGCAAAGACAACAGCCTCGAATCACATCCCAAACCACCAATAACATCGAGATCCCACCACCCGCAAACATGACCCGCGCCCAGCAGACCATCTCTCTTGCGCTCCTCGTGAGCTCGGTACGACCCCTCCCTCCCTTGTGTCGAGGGCCATCCCGCCTCTCTCTGAAGCACCTGCTAACTGTCAATCTTCTTTTGTAGCTCTACCTAGCACTCTTCCTCCAGCTCATCCCGATTCCCGCCAAGATCCAGAACGATGTTGTCCCCGTTGTACGTAACCGCGAGCGCACTCTCGAAAGCGACCCCTGCGACTCAACTCAACCTTGCTAACCTGTACTCCGTGCGCACAGCTGCCCTTCTGGGCCCTGATCTCCTTCGGCTCCTACCTTCTCGCCAAGCTCGGATACAATGTTATGACCTTCAACGATGTGCCCGAGGCGCACAAGGAGCTCATGGCCGAGATCGAGGAGGCCGTCGTCGACCTGCGGAAGCTTGGTGTCGATGTGGACTAAGGAAAGGATGACATCTCAAGAGACCCACGACTCGATGCGAAAGGCGACCAGACAACATTGTAGGATATTTGGGGGATGTAGCCTGGTATTTCTCAATGAAAATGGCGTGTCGACGTCTGCAGTATCTCGTTCACGACGTTCACGTCTTTAGCGCCCACCCGAGACTCGTACAACACGATTATCCCTGCCACGTATGCGATTCGAAGGGCAACTAGAGAGGCGGCAAACCTCGGTACAACTACCCATATCGCAAGACTCAGAGCTACGTAGGGTCTACAATTCTGTCAATGTCAAGTTTTCATGACTGTAGACTGGCACAAGTAGCAGCTAATAGTGCCTGGTGGACGTTTAATTATCGCCTTCCTGTGACCTATCAATCAGCTTTCAAACTGCTTAGGATAACTCGGTGATAAACCAAAACTTTCGATTCAATGAACACCGCAACGCCGCGACACGACTATCATTGCAACAAGCCAGTCATTGTGATGAACTTTACAACAACGGTGACAATGGCTGTTTCGTGTGCAGCACTAGACCCAAGTGGAAGTAGAATCGCTCAAACACGTGTACAGGTCAGGGAGCCTGTGGCCGTTGCACCATCTTTTTCCCGGTGCGGATTGGAAAGAGTTTATTAAACAAGACTGCCTTGCTCGCCGTTGATCTCGCCAAGGCGCCTGTCCGCCGGTGCAAGAAGTGGCCATGAACACCTGCTACCTAACGACGGTATCTCTCTGGGCTAGCATGCCTGCTATGTCTGCCACTGCTCTGTTTCTAACAGCCGACATCTGTCAGCTATACACGAGGCACCTTATTGAATCAAGATGGTAAACTGGATGGAAAACTGCTAGTCCGTTAGGACGTGTCATGATGCCCGCCAGGTGATTGAACATGGACTAGAGCTGGGCAAGCTGGAGCACTTCCTTCCAGTTCGGAAAAGTGCACTGTCATCTTGACCATACACGGACAAATCGATATCTCAAGCTTCTTTTCGGTGTACCGACTGAGTGCTGACATGATGAGCTTGCTCTGGATAATAGCAAGCGTTAGAGCTAGGGGCCTACATCTCATTCATGAACTCAAACAGGTGCTCCAGTCGTCTGTTAGACCTGATTGGAAATGAGCCTGAAGCACATCCAAAATATTCGTCTGCTCAAACTCGATTTCTAGCCTATTCCCATGCGCTCACAAGTTCATCTTCGTCAATTGTTGTCAAATGCCTTAATCCCTGCGGGGTTCGGAGGGGTAGCATGACGCAAATTGACCCCTGAGAGCAACGTCGGCCAAAACTTAAGCTTCCCGACTGCTCCACTCACCGATAAAGCTCCCAGCATAATCTTGCCGTTGGTGACAGACTGGTCATCCAGCGACGGACCCTCGGGCGGGGTGGCACGCTGGCAACGTTGGTTAAGCAGGGTGTCCGGCCGGTGACCGGAGCTCGGAGGAGTTTGCCGGCTAAAGACGGCGTGTTGCCGACAGCTTGAGCCGTCTGCTTTCGCACAGCTAAGAGGTGAAGCATCATAGCAATCCGTGTGTCTCCAACAGACCGTTGACTAACTATCATCACCCTTCGCGAAAATACCGCCATCATGCCCGAGCCGCCCTACCCCCTGCACCCCTCGGTCGTCGACCGCATCAACCCCGAGTACAAGGACTTTTACAATAAGTTCGTCTTTGACAAGCAAGTCGTTCATCACCAGCCCATCTCCGCATCTCGTGCAAGCGGCACTCTAATCCCCGGCGCCGGCCCTAAGCTCGAGGTCGCCAGCTCAGAGGATTTCACCATTTCGAGGAAAGAAACGAGTGGACCTGACATCCTCCTGCGAGCTTTCACGCCCTTGGGAGAGAGACCGGCCAAGGGATGGCCACTATGCTTTTGGTTCCACGGCGGCGGTTGGGTCTTGGGCAACATTGACACGGAGAATGTCATCGCCACGCACCTCTGCAACCGCGCAAAATGCGTCGTTATCTGCGTAGACTATAGGTAAGTAAAGTCCCATGGCACAAGACGGCACTGCAGCCTGAAATCCAAGTTGCAAGAGGACACACTAACCTTCTCCTCAGACTGGCACCAGAGAATCCCTTCCCTGCAGCCGTCGACGACTGCTGGGAATCCGTCCTCTGGGCCATCTCCACAACTGGCACCGAAAAGCTCAACCTCGATACCTCACGCATCGCTATCGGGGGCTCATCAGCAGGCGCAAACCTCACAGCCATCATCTGCCAGCGTGCAACTAAGCGCCCAGACTTCCCGACCGTGGCGACACAACTGCTCTCCGTGCCGGTCGCAGACAACACCGCGACAGTGAACTCGACGAAACCAGAGCACGCGTCGTGGAAGGAGAACGAGTTCACGCCCGCGCTGCCGGCGGAGAAAATGATGTGGTATCGTTACCATTACCTCCCCGATAAGGAAACTTGGGCGCATCCCGAGGCAAGCCCGCTTCTGTGGGAGGGCGAGTGGTCCAAGTTGCCTCCTGCTGTTGTGGTTGTTGGTGAGCTTGACGTTTTACGAAGTGAGGGCGAGGCTATTGGGAAGAAGCTTCAGGATGCGGGTGTGAAGACGGATGTGCATATCATGAAGGGGCAGCCGCATCCGTTCATTGCTATGGATGAGGCTTTGGAAGATGGTAGGAGGGCCATCACGTACTTTTGCGACAAGCTTATAGAGCTGTTGTGAGGAAAGGTTCTCAGAATATCAGTCAGATCAAATGAGACTCAATAGAGGAACGTGAAGCTCATCCCTGATCTGAGTCATACCAGTCTTTTCAACGCAAGGCCTGGCTGCTGAGTGTTAAGGCAATGGACTCACTGTGATGAATCCCCCACACAGTTGATGCCGAGTGCATGCTTACCAATGGTTCATTGGCGTTTCATTCCACCCATCATTATCTCATCATCTTTTTGAAGTTCTTGGAGGCATTTTCATTCAATTGGACTTATTTTAATCTACAGAACAGCTATGCACTCAATCTCCACATCGACGTTTAGTGGAAGGGTCTTGACCGCCACGCAACTTTGCCATGTCAGTCAGCATTTTCGATGAGATCAAAGAAGGGACCACACTCACGTTCTAGAAGGCTTGATGTCGCCCCAATAAGTGCAATAGACTTCATTCATCGCAGCAAAGTCATCCATGTCCGAGAGAAAGACGTTCACCTTAACCACCTTGTCAATCGTGGTACCGGCGCCTTCCAGTACCGCGGTCAGGTTCTTGATGCATTGGTGCTGAAGTTTTCAGTCAGCGATGAGCGACATCGGTGTCCAATTGAGATGGCAAAATTGGGTTGCAGAGCAGGGAGTGCTGTATGCACATACTGTGTGTGCCTGGACGTCACCGTCGATGATTTTCATGGTCACCGGGTCCATGGGAACGGCGCCGGAGCAGAAGACCATGCCATTGGCGATGATGGCTTGGCTGTAGATGCCGGGCAGGGGCTTGGGGGCCTTGTCTGTGAGAACGGGAGTCTTTGAGGAGGACATGGTGACCGGTAAGTACATGTAAGTATTTTGTGTTGGAATATCTTGAGTACGGTTCTTAATAGTGTGTTTCTACTCCGTACATGAGCGTAAAAGTTGATCTCACTGCCTCTCCGTCGACCAACGCGCAATTACATGTAAAATACCATCATGAAAGCTACTAGTCATTCAAAAACCCCATCAATAACTCATCGCACTCATCGTGAGCTTCGTCTTCTCTGTGATAGGAATATCCATCGAAGTCTCCGTTGTCGGATGAGCTTGAACTGCCCGCGGAGAGTTGTGAGGGATCGTCCTATCAACCCCGCAATCCTGAGGTGAGTGGGATTGCAACGTTTCAACACCCCGGATACCTCATCCTTATCTTCTCGAAGCATTCACTTGTGGGTCACTTCGGAATCGTATTTCTGTCCCTGAATCTCGGGTTTGTCTCTAATCCGGCCGTCACTCCATTTAGTTCCATTTACGAGATGCTCGTGCCTTGGAGAGTGTTGAGCTGGAGTCATACCCCCACGGACCGCTCATCACCGGCCTTCGTCATAAGGGCCAGAGGCTGCTTGCACGGCTCTTCAGTTCTCGTCGGCTGGCCCCACTACGATGGAGTCACTGCAAGCTTAGTGGATCGCGGGGTGCATATTGATAAATGGGCTGCTATGCCATAGGCCATCGGCATCCATCCTTATCAAGCCGTACACTTCAATGCAGATATGGCATGTTTGCTCTCAATCGCACTCTTGAGCAAAGACTTCCCAGCAACAGATACAGCACATGATACGGATAGGCGAAGCCATGAGCAGTGATTGAAAGCATCCTGACGTGGGAGCTAAAGCGGAGGGGTGATAGTTGCGATCGAGCCCTAGAGACCTCCCATGCGTGGTACCAGTCCTGGAAACGAGCGTACGTCCACAGTAAGGTGTTCGACTTTGCACGTCTGAGGTCATTGCTTCTGTGGGCTCTATCGTAACGCGATTCGTGTGGAGATACAAATTCCCGTCGCAACCCCTCGCCGACCGTGAGCTGCCATGGAAGCTGGGACTCACCCAGTCGAACAGTCCCTCGCTGACGGATGGCTGAGATGGGATACCCGAAGAGAGCAGGAGAGTGCGCGTGGTTGTATGACCCCACTTGTAGTATCACTCTTATCTCTGGCCACCAACGAGCTTGTCTCTCATCTTTTACAAACCAGCCACAAGGATGCTAGATGACCGGGATGAGAGATACGTCAATCAGGAAAAAGATATGCTGGATCAGCGAATGCTACTCCAACACACTCCATCCGAAGCTTATGTGTGTCGTATGTGTCTACTAAGGCACGGACAGCAATGTCCCAGTCGGGGTAACTGTAACCTTGCTTTTTTCTCTCTCTCCCTCTCGGGTTGCACCACTTGAGTCTCCCAACCACGATTCTTTGAACTTCCCTTTCGCATCGTTCCTGTGGTGTTAGCCATAAGGGCCCGTGAGACGCACAATGGAGGCCGCAAAGGACAACAAAATCACCCCAGCGACACGCGCTGAAGGGTCACTTCGCGATGGATCCGTGGATGGCGAGAATGTCAAGAAGAACGACTACGACGACGATGTGGTCCAAGTCGTCGACAAGGCCGCCGAGAGGGCCCTCTGCAGGAAGCTGGACCTTCACATCTTGCCTGTGCTAGCCGTGATGTGTGAGTAGCCTCTCCCGTTCTCAATCGCTAGAGGATGGGCTCGTAGTCGCTCACACGTAATTATCCGACCAGACCTGTTCAACGCACTCGATAAGGGAAACCTAGGAAATGCCGAAACCGATGGCCTGAGCACGGATCTGGGCTTCAAAGATGGCCAGTACAATCTCATCGTGAGCATCTTCTTCGTACCCTTCGTCGCGGCCGCGCCGTTCGTGGCCCTCATCGGCAAGAAATTTGGTCCGGCCATCGTTCTCCCGATTCTCATGTTCACCTTCGGGACGATGACGATGCTTATGGCTGCCGCGCAAAACTTTGGTGGTGTCTTTGCACTACGATGGTTCCTCGGCATGGCAGAGTCGGCATTCTTTCCTTTGGTCATCTACTATCTCACCACCTTTTACCGTCGCGGTGAGCTTGCGCGACGCCTGGCTGTGTTCTACGCCGCTTCAAACATCGTAATGGCCCCTCTGCTACCTATGACGTATTTATGAGTTTCGCGATTAACACATCGTAGGCAAACGCGTTCTCCGGTCTGCTGGCATTCGGTGTGTTCCACATCACCAACACCAAATTGCATCCCTGGCGATGGCTCTTCATTATTGAGGCCACTGCGACCATCTTGTTCTCCTTCTTTGCGTTCTGGTATCTTCCACGCAGCGCTGCGGAGGCGAAGTTCCTCACGGAGGAGCAAAAGCAACTTGCCCACCACCGCATCCGCGTCGACAGCTCTTCCGTGGTTGGAGAGAAGATGAAGATCCGAGAGGCAGCCAAAGTTTTCAAGCATCCGACGACGGTAAGCATCTGCGCCTTCTTCCGGTTCTTTCACTTTGGCCTTCTGAGAAGAAGACTCTTACTAATTTGCTCTCACACAGTTCGGCTTCCTCGCCATCGAAATCTGCCTTGGCGTCCCGCTTCAGAGTGTCGGTCTCTTCATGCCCCAGATCGTCCAGCGCCTGGGATACAGCACCATCAAGACGAACCTCTACACCGTTGCCCCGAACGTCAGCGGTGCCGCCATGCTTCTCATTCTCGCCTTCCTCTCTGATTGGCGGCGACTTCGGTTCCCATTCATCGCCTTGGGTTTCATGCTCACGTTCATCGGCTTTATCATCTACGCTGCCATTGACGATGTCGAAGCTGAGATCAAACTCGCATACTATGCATGTTTCATGATGACCTGGGGAACTTCAGCACCGAGTGTGCTCCTGTCGACTTGGTACAACAACAATGTTGTCAACGAGAATCAGCGTAAGTGAAAACTAACCAACCCCTTGTCCTCTGATAGAGACTAATGTCGAGACTGCAGGTGTGCTTCTGACTTCAATCGGTGTCCCACTGGCAAACCTCATGGGTCTTGTGAGCAGCAACATCTTCCGCAAACCAGATGCTCCAAAATACGCGCCCGCATTGATCACAACGGCGGCATTCGGCGTGGCCGGTGCCTCATGCGCTCTTGCTCTGGGATTCTTCATGATGTGGGACAACCGAAAGAGAAACCGCGCAGAGGGCGTTACTTTGACTGCCAGTGAAGTCCCAACATCGAAGTTGGGCGATGGACCTAAGAGTCCTCACTTCCGCTGGTTCTTGTAAGATCGCAGTGATTCGGTGAGGCGAGCCAGGTCATCCCTGAGCCAAGTGTGAAACCCGGTCAGGTTGAAATACCCCGCTGCGAAGCTCACATGTACATACATTATCAAGTCTATATTTATTACATAAAGTAGGCTCAATGAACCCATGACTGTATACTGTTTGGCTTTCTTGTACCGCTGTGAGATCTATCTCGGTGCGATTTGCTTCAAATCATCGCGACGGTGTTTGGAAAACGTCTACATGGAGTTGTGCTGAGCAGACCTTGATTGTGACGTGGACTGAGGGTTTGGGTCATGATTAGCTTTGAGGCAAAGAGGCTTGGCTAAACTACTAACCAGAAAGAGTCGCAAATTCCCGTTTGAGGCTTTGCTGCAGCCTGGGCGATCACACCACACATCGAGGAGCTGCGGATACTCAGCTGAACATACGACCCACACGCTTCTGGGAGGGGACAGACTAGAGCATCACACCGCACTTCACTTCTTCTTGGCCACACCACATCACGGATTTCATGGTGCAGCAGTAATCTGCTCTAGCTGGCACAAGAGTCTCTCTAAGATCCGTTAAGTCTATCCAATCCTTCTAGTCCTTCCGTGGTCCACGCAGGTAGCTCGCGGTGGACTATCAAAGATGTCTAGCCTCATCGAATACTGTCCAGCACAAGCTGGGAAGACTCTCGAAGTCGAACAACTCTCGGCGGATCTCTTCAAGCTTTCATTAACCAGAGACAACAAGTTCAATCTCTTCTCCGAGGCCATTGGCAACTTAGATTCAGGCCGCGATGAAGCCGATCTCATTCTCAGCAACCTCCAAGCATGGTCCGCAGAAGCCGCGGAACGCTTCCAGCGACGCACCTCAGACGTTATTCTCGACACTCCTTTCCGGCTGCTTTGTTCAAGCCCAACCGGGATCCCATTCGACAGTCGTTTCGTGATCCGACAATTTCTAGCCATCAGTTACAGTTGGCACAACCCGAGTTGGCCGGGGACACCTCAATCGGTTCCAGAACCTGGAGGGGTGTGGCCGGTTGGCAAACGCTTTGCCGACGCAATCCTAGACTTACGAGGTCATCCACGTGAAGGCGTATGGATAGACCAGGTCTGCATCAACCAACGCGATGAGTTCGAGCAGCAAAGAGCTATCGCATCGATGGATGTCGTTTACAAGTCTTGCCGCAAGCTGGTCGTACTTTTGGAGGATGTCGAGCTCACCAATGACGAGGCTAGGTTATTTGAACTCTACGATGGTTATCGGTCTCCGTATGTACTCGAAAAAGGTCCGACCGACGATACGGAAATTTCACTGCTCATCTCGCTCTACGATAAAGTGGCCGCTGCGCGGTGGTGGCAGCGTTCATGGTGCTACCATGAATTCGTTGTTGCTGAGCCTTGGAGTGACAAACGACATCAACGAGTCCACAATACTGTTTTCATCCTGGGACTTGGCAAGGACAGCACTGTGACAGTAGAGTGGACTACACTGCACGCAATCCTGGCAACGATAACCGTTCAACTAGGCCATCGGAATGAACGGAGCGTCTACCTCAACCCAATCCTTTCCGGCTTCGCGAATCGGACGTCTCCTCGATTTGATAACCCAGAAGGCAAAGCCGGCGTGATCAGGTCCAGCTTCATGGCGAAGTTCAACGCCATCGCCCAGACGGGATGTCTGATGCCCGGCGACAGGCTCAGCGTTTGTCTCAACCTCATCGGACTTGGTCTGGCGTTCTTCAGATCTGAGGAGCCAACAATAGACGAAGTATACTTTCTGGCAGTATTGCTGGCTCTAGCAGCAGGCGAGAAGATGCCCCTTGCCTTCACCAACATGGATCCCCTGGCATTCCACGGAAAGGGATCGTGGCTTGCACGGCCTGTCACGGCGGCCGACACCACGCTCAACAAGTTCGCATTGGGCGGCGTCAAAGGGATCCATGCCGTGAGCTTCAATAAGATAGAAATCGACATGGTCTTTTTCAACCGTGGTGTGTTGTGGATTTCGGAGCAGGAGCTTCGGCGCACATATGCCATATTTCCAGATATCATACGGAATACTCCGCCGCCGCTCAGAGCGCAGGTCAAGATGCCGGAGTTCCAGGCTGAAGAGGATATGGATATGCCCCGACGACGGTTCCTTGCTGCTGTTGTGTCATGTGGGCCGGACTTGCTGAAGCGGCTATGGGCCCAGCTCGATCGTGAAGTGGTGAAGTGGAACTACAACACGGGCATTTTTGCAGACTTCAAAGTCAATGAGGGTCTCCTCCCTAATGCGAAAGATTTGCTCAAAGCCTTTGCCAAGAGCGATCGGGGCGGGGATGGCAGTGAAGACCAAATTGCAGTCGAAGTTGCCACGGAATTCCTGACATGGATTACGGATCCTCGATCCATCTACTGGATTTCAACGATGGCCTTACGCCTTCCATGTGCACGCGATGGCAAATCCGCACTATTGACGGGCTTTAGCTTCACAAAGAACTTCCGAGAGAGTGATATCGACACTCGAATGCGGGTGGCGGTGCCTACAGATCTGCTGCATGAAGACTGCGCGTGGATGAGAGCTTGGTTGTTGGTGCCGGCAGATGATGAGGATGAAAAGGGGGCTTGGAAGGTCGCGGGTAAGACGCTGCTTCTGGGTGAACCAGATTTATACGCAGATCTAAACACGGATGAAGATGATGGGTTTTCGGATGCATTCAAGAGCCTGCATACTAGACAGGTCATCGTCGGTTGACCGTGGTGATCAACAACACAACAGCTATAGTTATACCCACACGTCTTGGGCTCATTCTCTCGAGAAACTATTAGATGATAAAAATAGCCTGATAGTTTTTGTATCCTTCCCTTGCTTCCGTAGTAGCGTATAGGCCTTGGCATGTTCTTGATGGGCGTCTTTTGCAATGGAAGCTTTCGGAGCCCATGAGTACATGTATTTTAGTCAGCGGGCTGGGGAAGGTCATTGCGAAGCTCGGACGGAAGACATACAAGCTATTCCGAGACGAGTCGATTGCACGCCGAAGAATACTGGGGTTACGGGACGAACGAGACGCAGGGGAAAACTAGAATAGAGTTGTTGATTTGAAGTTGAGAATTCGTACAAGGTGCTATGTATCGTGGCAGGTTCTTTTCATCACACTCAGAGAAATAGAGTCTCTACTGAGGGAGTTACGGGGCAAGGGCATCCGCCTATTAAGAGAAATTAGGACAGTGGGCGAGGGAGGACGTTGGGGTCGAAGATGCCGAGGTCATTTGATAGAAAAGGAGAGTTCTGACTTTCCGAGGGTGAGAGTTGATAAGGAGGCCGTCTGGGCTTGGGATTAGTGTCGAAAAGGTTTGTGATCCGGATTGATTATATGTAGGGGTGTTCTATCAGGGACTGGATGTTGAGAAGGGGTGAGAATGATGTCAGAAAGAGGAAAGTGGTGGTGCTTTGTTATTAGGTTGGGGCTTTTTAGGTTATGCTATCCTCCGATTGCCTTTACTGGAGCACCGAGAGCGTGTTCGCGGCTATAATGCTGGCGCTTCCTCATAGAGTGTGGACGAATGCATGAGAACTACAAGCGCCAGCTGCAGTCCTAAAAAAGCCGTCAGGGATATTGTGGTCATCTCGGGCCGTCTATCGAAGTCCTGGCGCTTATATGGTTTGAGCCTGAAAGCTGGTTGTGTGCCAACGCCAGTATTTCAGACGGAGCCTTCCAGCTGCTCGTGCTTTATCGATCCTTCATGAACTCCCGCTCAGTGCATGTCGATTGGTACCGTCGATGACAGGGAAGCCAACATGACATTTCGAACTTTCATTCAAGACCTGTCAAGCCGGCTTTTCGGGATGGGGCAAAGAACAGTGCGGTCAGATGCTCTCTTTAAGTTCGGTTTCATACATGAGAAATAACCTTTGTCATCTCGAGTCCAATAGCCTATCAAGCGTTGTCGATTAGTTTGGCTTGTGCATACCGGGTCCTCGGACCCGTATTCGAATTTCTCATCGCTCTCCGAAAGCAACTTTGCTTCTAAAGAGCTAAAATCATCTCGAAATCATTGACTTTCTGTGGAACAAATGCCTCTGGCTGGCGAGGTGTTGAAAGTCCTAAAACGGCAACCAGTCGCGACCTCCCTAGCTTCGCCGGCTTTGCCGGCAAGTCAACCCATGAGGGAACGTCTAAGAGGACACGGACCTTGCATAGAGATATAAAACGTTCAAAGAGAAGAGGTCATCGGGGATGTGGAAGATACGAATGCTAAGCAGATAATCAGGAATACCACTATAGACATCAACAATCTCAACATGACGGAAACTTACCAGTCTACCATTGTCCCCGACGGCAATCGTGCTACAAAGAATATCTCTAACCTCTACAGCAGAGTCGATCACTCTTTCGCCATCAAAGGAAGTTCCCAAGGAAAACCACTCGTCTCCTCATGGGACCCCACCATCCAAGATACTCTCTCCTCGCTCTTACGCTGGACGGGCTCCTACTCGGCCGAGTCGCAGGAGCACTATCTCAACTTTGCGCGTGAGGTTGTGGTTCCCCGTCTCAACCCGCCTCGCGCGGCCGACTGGCCGCACTACATCGGAACGCACAACCATGGGCCATACGAGCTAAGCATCGCCTTTGCGCCTCATAAAAAGGCCAAAGTACGGTTTTCAGTACAGCCGCTGGCTGAGAGCCATGTGGTCGATGACCCCCTAGGGCAAAAGGATCTACGCAAGAGATGTGAAGATTTCGCGTCTGCATGCCATGCAGATCGTGATCGACTAGATACGTTTTTCGATTCAATCTTCCTCACTAAAGAGGAGCAGGCCGGCCTACTTGAGAAGCATGCCGGTCGCAGTGACGCGGCAGGTGCGCTGCCTCAGCAAAACGCATTCGTTGCGTTCGATCTCGAGCCCGTTGATAGCGGCAGTCCGTCTATTAACATGAAGCTGTATCTGTTTCCGCAGCTCAAAGCTCTTGCAACAGGAAGGGACCTACTAGACGTCACAGAGTCCATTCTGAGACGACTTGCCGGTGGCGATAAGGAGCTCCTAGCATCCTGGGAAATGGTTCGATCATTTCTAACCTCTGATGGCAAGGATAATCTCATACATTTCCTTGCCATCGACTGTCTGGGGCCCCAGATGAAGCCTCGATTCAAGGTCTACACCCACACACATGTCAACTCGCTCGCCTCAGCCCGTCGTGTCATCACTATGGGTGGTCGTGTCCCCTCACCGAAATATCTAGATACTCTCTGGCCCCTCCTCATGGATATGGAAGACGTTTCTCTGACTGATAGAGAGGGACTGCAAAAGCCTCTTCGCGAACCGGAAAGCAAGTACTGTGGGCTTAATCCAACGTTTGAGCTGGTACCAGGCAACGCAGTTCCGGTGGTCAAAATGTACGTGCCTATATGGCAATACGCTCGCGACGAGCCCGGGATTGTGCGTCGGTACCAGCGCTTGCTACAGACGCAGGGTTTGGGGCATTACGATATTGAGGCTGCTGTTCAATGCGTCTTGTGAGTATTCAATCTACTTTAGAAGCTCACACTCATGAACAATAACTAATTGTATGAAAATAGCGGTGATGGGAGGGACGCAAGCCTGCATAATATGGCCTCAATCGTCTCTACGGGAGGCGGCGAAAATGTAGCCTTTACCGCCTACCTCGGGCCAAACTTCTGGGACTAAGCTTGATCATCAATCTCTGAAACCTTCATGTTCACTTAGCTTCTATATTGATAACATGGAATCCTTTGATTGCTCTCCTCACAGCGCATTTGAGAGTATTAGTGCTGGACTGAATGTACGACGACCTCGGCAAGAGCCTATGCACAACAGTTGCTTGAAATGATGCCCACGTTTCCCAACATAACTCTGCCACCCACTACAGTCTAGTTGACATGGAATAAATCTTATCATCTAGGTTAAGACTCAGATAGAATTGTGAATTGATACAGACGCTTGATTTTGTCCGGTCTGTATATAATGCACTGCTTTTTACTTTAATACTTAATGATAACTTCTTGCGTATTAATTTTGGGAAGGGGTTTCAACTGGAGTTCCAAGATAGACCTGGTCCTGCACGTGTTCTAAAGTCTTACGTGTGATGCTCAGTGTGGACTCTGGAATTCCCCACATATAGAGTCCCCAAAGGGTTGGACGCTTGAGTTCATCTATCGCACTATCGTGATCATATTTAGTAGATCAAGAGGTTCTGCAATAAGCCGCCAATTTTGAGTCATCGACAAACCAACAAGTTTGTCAATATTTTTGAGTAGAGGGTTTGTGACACTGTCAATCGATCCATACACTCACTACCTGAATCTCGAGGTGGGTTACGAGGGCCAAGCGGTGGGTCATTGTCAGGCTTCTCGAGGCATTTCTTTCTCGCACCACCCCACACCGAGCAAGGCATAGCCTTGATCGTCCTCTCCTTGGTGTAGTTGGTTCATCACGTTCGACTGTAATGGTTTATCCCTTGTCATCGAAAGGTCTCTAGTTCGATTCTGGAAGGAGAGAGCATAACTTTTTGCGCTGCTGGTGTTCCATGCTGTGCCACAAATCTCTCCAGCTTTTTTTTTTTCTCTAAACCCCATTCCACATGTTCGATTTGCCGGGTGACTGAACAGGGGTCGGACTCGTTGTTACGTGTTGTGAAATTACCTATCTTTGTACTGAATCAACTCGCACTCGATGCGATAAATAGAAGGGTCCTTGCGTTTGTTCAACCATTTGAGTGAGTGGCGCAAGTTATACGACTATTCTGTGTCGGTCGTAGAGTTTCAGTGCATGTAAAACACATGCCTGACTATCCAGTTTGAAATAAAACCTACCATTTCAACAGCGTAATCAGAGTATCTGAGAAAGCGGTATTAGACGTGTAAGACCTACCTATTTGAATGCATGTACTTACGTGGAGCTGAGTGAAGTAGGAATGACACCAATCGCGGCAACTCTTGCTCTGGGATCCCGTGCCAGATATTGAGGTTCAGGCAACTCACCTGTGTCATCAAACAGATTACTGACAAAAAGCCTGCAAGCACGATTTTACCGCAGATTGTTGTGGATGGTGTTGATATGAGTGTATCGAGAGAGTATTTTTCTTTGTGTGTAGTTGAGTTGACATGCAGCTATGTTACGAATCCCCTCTTGGCTTCGACTTCCAATAAAAGTCTTGTTGGATAGTAGGAGCACATCTGTTGGCATCAAATCATTCGATCTGATTTCGGCTCATGCATGTCGGTTTTATCCAAAGAACCCCTTACATCCAATGGGCGTTTGCCTATAGAAGTGCACCTGACACCCTCGCCTCTCCAACCCCGTGTTCCCCTCATTTCCTTAGTTCACGTGGATCTTCGCGTCAACAACTTCCACTCAGTCAAGTACCTGTGCACTCTAGCCATGACCCGCCGCAAGAAGCGTACGACCAAGGCTGAAAACTTCGTCTACAGCCACGATGAACTCGTATCGCTCATCAAAAAACACTATCAACTGCTGATTGACATGGCCTACTTCGAACCCGAGGATGTCCGTTGGCCACCAGAGCCCGCGGGATGGTCCGACGAAGACCTCAATGTGAACGCCTTGCAAATATTGGGTCGCGACATCAAGGTCATTCAACTGCTTCGACATATTCCTTATCCCCGCAAAAAGAACACCGAGGTCTATTTCGCGTCCATGGCTATATCCTACTTGCATGAGCACTGGCAGCCCGAGAACGGCCGCCGCGTCAACTGGCATAAGAGGTCGTTCTGTGCACTGGGCCTGGCACCTTTTGACGGCCCAATGCCACCGCATCTCATCACTCTAACTTGTGAGGAGTCGGAGATAGGAATAACTTGGATAATTGATACCGATCGAGGTGAAATCAAACCCTCCAAGCTCGCCAGATATGTACTGATCCACTGCGTCTCATTTTCTCAGGCTGTGTCTATCCTCACGCGGATGAATACTACTTATTTGACGACGAGCCTGCCGAGGTCGACGAACAGCAGATGTGGTGGCTCAAAGCAAAGGCTCTCTCGTTTAAAGAGTTCTTTGACAAGATTCGAACACAGATTTCTTCTCTAACACTTGTGCCGGCTCCTGCGGCGGGAGATCTCGGGAAGAGCATTTTGCAGAGCGGGGACTCTGGATCGGAGGTGAGCGTACACGTGCATCAGCTGGTGACTTTCTCTCCATATGCATAAAACGTGAGTGCTGACCTACCTATGGCATCTTCTAGGGTATCAAGAACTTGTATCATGAGTGCGGTTGGCCAGGGCCTTTGCGTAAGGAGGAGTTCCTCCAGGAAGTTCTGTCAGTGCGTGAGGCCGGTATGCAAGAACTATCAAGTCGATATGATGAGTTCCAGAACTCTTGAGGCAGTCCTGGCATACCTCAATGTTATTGAACTCACCCAAGTTTGGAGTAGGGCAATAGACATCAGGCACCTTTTTAGATACTATGATATTATAACTTGTCCACTCAAGTCTGTTTAGAATTCGGCTTAAGAAATGCAAAATGTGAGCTCGCTCTAGAAGATATCATGTGGGTGACCTTTTTGCACTTGTCTTTTGATTTGCTGTTCCCATATCACTTAACTCCTATCATCTTGCAAAACTTTGTTCCGCGGTGGGCGTTGCCATTCCAGCGTGATGTTGCCTTCCTTTCTCTCGTTGCGGCGTAATCTACTCCAATCCGTTTCCAGCTGGACAGTTCCATTTCCTTCCTTATCAACGGTGGTGTACTCTCTTCTCGGAGTTTGGAGCGGAGGCCAGTCGATTGGTTCCGGCGCTTCCGTATAAACAGAGATACCTTTCGCTTCCCGCCTCTTTTTCACCCAACGATTGAGATATGATCGATATTCCGACACCGGATGGTCGAGCTGTACCTCTGGATGCTTGAGCCATGTGGACAGCCCTTGAACATCATCTGGGTTCTGTTCCTCGTGGGGCACATGCCTGAAATGGTCGTCGCGAGTAATGATCTCGTACAGGGTGAAGATAACACCATTGACATCGTTCCGATTTTCGATATAACCGGGACCTCCGATGCGGCCCGAGAAGTTGAAGTCAAACAGCTGCAAGTTGTCTGTCGACGGATCGACTAATAGATTCCTTGCAGCAATATCTTGATGCGCGATGCCGTGCTTCAGGTTGAGAACGTCCACGACATTAGTCAACTGCTCGAACCATCTGAGTTTGAACACGCGAGATTGGTTATCCTCAAGTGTTCCGCCAGGAATATATACACTTGTGAACCCAACAACGCGGCCCTTTAGTTCATCCACCACCAGTCGATCGAAAGGAACGATATTGGGGTGCCGAGGGAGACGCATCCACAGATTCAGTTCATTCCAAACCCTATGAATGAACTGGAAAATAAAGTAGTATTTGAAGACGACTTTCTTTGGTTCATTGTCGTTTGGATGTTGCTGATACGACACAAGATCAGTGTCGGGACCGAGCCGATCAATTTCCTTTAGCTCAGAGCGAATGATTGTTCTGATACCCTCAGGCCGCTGGACCTCCTCTAGAGGCGGATAATATACGCAAAAGGTTTCGTCATCTTCGGGGTCGTTGGACATGGAAATCAACCTCCCTTCTGGAGAGACTTTGATTGCGTACACATCAGCCGGGAGAGTATCGATAAGTTTCTTGAGGATTTCCACGGCTAGATCCTCGCTTTCTTGCTGCCCATCCATGGTGACTGCTATTATTCTTCTCTGGTCATTACTGAGAATGTACCATGTACTGGGCCCTCCGGGAAAGATGGCCCCGCTTGGAGCCCAGTACTGAAGCTCTGGATTGGTCATTTTTTGTTGACATGTGATGATGGCTGCTGATGTGGTCGCGAAAACGACGAGGTAGGATACGGGGAGTTAAATGAAGGAAGTGCCAGCAATTAAGCGGGTCGATGACTCAAGATGAAAGCCTTGGACAGATACTCGGGGTAAAGAGGACGGCCGAGGTGGGTGAAGTGGTTCTCACCGGTCTAGTCCAGGTAAGTAGATCTGAAGCTGTCAACAAAGGGCGAGCATGAGGCAGGGACAGAGTGTTGGGGGTCTTACGGAGCGGGGTAAACGGAGTTGGAAGAACACGTCTAACATTCTTTGTCTCCTCGCTACTCGGGCGACTGGCCACTTCCAACAGCGGCGGCCAATCCAGCTTCTTCCTTCGTAGTACTGCATGTTGGCACAGGTCATCGACACAGCAAAACTGACCAGACCAAGAGAATGGTCATCCAAAACGCATACTTCTTGACTAACATGTCTAACAGCACCGTCAATAGACAAAGCCAAGGCATGACTTGCAGATTTCTTTGAATTGTGTTCAAATTCAGCTGGCACTTATCATTGACCGAGAAGGCTCAATTGCCTTATTACAAAATGGGCGCAGTTTGCTCATGTACTCATCATGTTGCCTTCCTGCCCTTCGTCAAATTCTCACTTCAGATTTCTCTTCTAGATTCTCAACACGGCGTTTGATTCCTCACCTATTTTACCTAACACTATTTGCACTATAAGAGTTCCCGGGCTCTAAAATGTCAGAGATCGAGCCAGGCCAAATGGCGGATAAGGTTAAGGAGGTATTAGTCAGAAACCCCAATAACCCAGGCCAATGCACATGCGGACACTATGAGTTTTATAATACGAAATGCCGTCATATGTACCAGGGTCACGAGTGGAAGTGTGGTGCTACCCAAACAAAATCAGGAAAGTCTGGCTTCTGCAAGTCACCAGCTCCCCACTATCCGGTGGAAGCTTACAAAATCAATAAGGCATGCCATCATTGTGCTTAAAGACGGTCAGTGCAACATTCATCGCCGATGAAGGCAATATACTAATTTCCAGTCACTTTCACTCAAGATCTTGATGTTTATTCTTGCTACCCTCTCTTTGTCCCTCGGGACTATGGCCGCACACCACTGGCAAGATTATGCTGGCAATAACCTATTTGAGGAGGCATTTGACTACGTCGATGTCAGTCGAATACAAGAGAGTTGAGAGACGGTGGCTCCACCCAAACATCTTCTGAGCACTCCTCACGTGCAACCAGTCAGCTGAGTGATCGAGTGGCAAAGGTGCTGGTTTTTGTTCTTTTTGGTTGGATGCATGTGGAAACATCTATTTCGGTACTTTATGGATTCTGGGCGAGTTCTATTCGGGATTTAGCGGAGGAGGATATATCCCTCAGTAGTACCACAGAGCTCAACGACCATCACAGTTATATACTATACAATATACAGTACAAAAGTTTAGAGAACTCAAACTTCTCAAGTGAATAGACATATCGAGTTCTGACAAAGTTAAAGTTAACAAAAATGTAAAACTCGCGGCACTTTACCCACGCTAAGTCTTGCGGATTATCGTATGATACAAGTATGAGTTATCCATATGAGTTATCCCAGCATGAGGTGCTTTATGTAAGGTACCTGGTAGATGTTGGTAAGTCATGATGCAGAAGATACATCTTCGAACAGCTGCTCGACACTTCAAAAAGTCTCAAATTATTGACAAGACCATTTTAGGGGGCTTCAACCTGTTTTTCAAACGGCCACGCTTTCCATGAGTTCGCTATGTACCATACCTACGTAACCTTAATTTTCAATCATCCCATCAAAGGTAGAGTGAAACGTAACACAAACGTCCTCAACTACCTAGTTTTGTGTTGATGTTTGCCCTTTGAATTCCGTCAATTTCTATAGTAGTACTCCACATAGTTCATGCTTTTTTCCTGACTTCGGTTTTGCGCCTGACAAGGACCCATTGATCAATATGATACAATCGCCTGGTCAAATTAATTTTCTCGGGTATGACGACTTCGATCTACACGCTCGAGATAGCAGTGGTAATCACAACATCACTCACAATTTTGCCCTTCTAGGGTTTCGCTTTCGACAGAACTCAGGCATGGTCCAATCAAAGTCATCGTCGCATCGCATGAATAGTGATAACGGCAACGGCTTATTTGTTTGTCCATCCATTGTACGTCTAACTGTTTTTAGATTTCATATGGAAACTTGGCCTGCGCAGTGCGTGATATCATTGCAATGTCGATTTCCTCACAGCCCTTCATAAATTAAGAGGCTCTGAACACTAACTTGTCCAAACCCACGGCTACGTAACATTTGCCTGCCACGATGACTCGGGAACTCAGCCACCGTCATCACACTGATTTTCTCAGCCTCTAGTCCTGCTATCTTCAACAACTCCAGAACCGCGCACACCGTTTCCCCAGACGCGAACACGTCATCTACAACCAGAACTGACGTTGCATTCCGAATCACATCTTGATCCATCTCAAATCTTCTTCCTTCTAGTATGTTTGGCCCCGATGAGATGTGAGACACAGACTTGGCGACGGAAGCAATAGGCGGCGGTAGCTTCCCGGCCGCTCGGATCGGGACCAACGGTAGACCAACCTGCAACGCCAATGCTGACGCAAAGATGAAGCCGCCCGCCTCGCAGCTGATAATGGCGTTGACATTTGACCAAATTCCCGTGAAGTGAGACTGAAAGAGAGAGGTGCATAATGTCAGGCCACCAGGTGTCTGGGCAATGTCGAGGACGTGGCGGAAGTCGATGCCCGGACAGGGAAAGTCTGGTATGATTCGTACCATATCGCTTAGCCGGTTCAGGTCTTGATGTATGAAGGGAAAAAGACGTTTCTCTGCGAAGGCTCTCGCATTGTCATCTCCCGCGATGCCGTTGTGGAAAAACAAGTTGGGCCTGTAGTCCCTGACACGCGTTGCTCGCTTGCCATTCTCCTCCTGAGAGCTATCGCAATCTTCTTCGTCATTGCGGAATCCTTGCCGAAGTTGTTTGGCCCCAGATCCGGCGCTGATACGAATCTCAATAAGTCTGCTATTCGGCACGAGATGACTCAAAGTTGCGACAGGTGCCTCATCCCTCATGCCTGTAATGAGCAGTACACCCGCACCAGCAGCGCCGTAGACAACGTCTAGGAAATTATCCACTGGTAGATGAGGGTTTTCACGTACGCGGTCATGGAAGAAGGCCGTCAAGCCCGGCCGGTGCTTCTCCTTATACTCTCGGTCGCTGAGCAATCGATCTAAGTCCACACCCGCAACCGCCGAGAATTCCCGCTTGATGGTATCGCTTATACTGGCAACACGCGCAGTAATGCCACATCGGTTGAAAAAGTCACCCCAGATCTTAGCGCAGTAGTCTTTGCCGGCACAGCTGTCCCCAGTAACCACGATTATGAGGCCCGGTTCAATTGGTCGCAGTGGAAGAGGACAGGTGTAAGCAAGTACACGACGTGGATCTGCGAGACATTTGAGGCGAGCTAGGCGAAGACCGTTTGACCCAAAGGCTCTAGCTGCCAGTGCTGCATCCCGGGGATCCGGTCCAAGGTCGGCACCGTAAACTCCCGTGCTAAGCGGTAGCAAGGTCTCGGCGACGGTGTAGACCCACTCCACCGCCACCCGGGCAGCAACAGACCCGTCTTGCTCGCGGGGCCAAACGCCGGTGATGACGCAGGCAAAGTTCCAGTCACGGCAGCCGAAGGCGGTGGCTGATACCGGCACGTCACGGATTGCTCCGCCGCCTTGGAGGAAGTGAAGGTAACTGAGCGGGGAGGGGCGAGTTCGGACGGCTGATGCTAACGCGTTTGCAAGCACGGCACTTCCGATATCCTTGAGGAAGAGGCAGCGTTTGAATGAAGATGTCTTGCCTCCAGCGTGACCGCCGTGCATCCCTGACATGTACATCTCAGTCTCAAAGAGGCTGACGCTGTCAACGATCTCGATGCTGTGCTCCGGACCCAGAATCGTGGCCACGGGTGTGGGAATAGGCATGGGAGTTCTAGGCACTTCCCCAGCAGTCGAAGCTTCGTACATGGTCACGCCGAGATGGAGTTCTCCAATGTCCCAGTACAGATAAGCGTCAGCAGAATTGTGCCGAGGAAGTTGGCTGGCAATATTCCGGTCAAACTCAGCAAGCTTGCGTTGCGCCTCATCGCCTTCACGCAGCGGTATGACCCAATTCCTGACCAAGAACGCTGGGGCCGGATGTGCGGCAAAGACGACACTAATGACGATCCCAAAGTTCGTTCCCGCTCCTTTGATAGCCCATAGCAGTTCTTCCTCGTTCTCTGGGTGTATGGCACCGATTGGTTGATGTTGCGCAGGTACATGACCGATGCATAGAATCTTTGCCGAGTTGACGCTGACGACAAGCGCTCCGACAATAGCGTCACAAGCGAGCCCGTGAAGTCTGGACAGATGCCCGATGCCGCCTTGAAGCCACAAGCCTGCTCCAACACTTGGCCGAGATCCCAGAGGCACAGTGAGTCCCTTTGCCATGGTCTCGCTGATGATGTCTCCCGTCTTGCTACCGGCACCGGCTATAACCAGGCTTCCGGCTTCCCCTGTAACAACATGGACTTGATTGAAGGCGCTCATGTCAATGGCGACAACGTGAGGCCAGACGCAATGACCACTGTGTCCACCACCCACGACTGTCAACGCAATTCGGTGCTCCAAAGCCCATCGAACACACTCCTGAACTTGATGGATGTCTCCTGGTCTGATCATAGAGGCGGGATAATGGAGACGAGCTTCCCGGTTCTTGACATGCATGTCCCCAACAATTACCGGCAACTGTGAAGTCAAATCTGGTAACGCGGTTGAGTGTCGCGAGAAGGTCATCATGACATCAGGCGCAGCGAAGACGAGGTCGCCAATGTCGCGGTGGCTGATTGCGCGACAGGTTTCTCGCCATTCTTGTAGGACTTTGTCAGACTTTGGTACAAAGCCTGCAATGAATGAGGCGAAAGAGTCGAGCGAATCATCGGTGTCTGCCACGCGAACTATGCCGGTCGGGAACTTGGAGGTTTGATGAGGGGCCAGACTAGTCAGGCCCAGCGGACAATCTCTATGGAAAAGTATGGCTCTGCCGTTTGCTGTCTGTTCGTCGAGAAGATCGAGTGCGGCACAGATGTAGTCCTCTTTAGGGGTCATGCCGTACATGCTGTGACAAAACACAATAATGTCAAACTTGTCGTCTCCCAGTGACTTGAGCGAGTTCTCAGGGTCGAACGGAGCCTTCCTAACGTCGGGGCTCGTCTCAAGACACGGCAAGGCAGCCTCCTCAGTTGATAGAAGGCCTGCTTCTAATCTCGAAGCAAAGAGACTATTTGGCTCAAAAGCGGTGTACCGTTTGATCTTCCGCTTCATATCACGGGGCAGACCTTCAAGCACGCTCCTCGGTCCAGGTCCAATCTCTAGGACCGAGATGCCCGAACGCGAGCGAAGAATTGGGTAAAGGAGCTGAGATAGTTGAGGGAGAATGAAATCTCGGTATGTCGTACATCTAGAGCCTGATTCGAAGAAACTAAAGCCGGCACTGTATTGTGCATCAGATAAGGGCTGGGATAATACATGTACTGATCCATGGGATGCAGCCTGCTGCCTCAGATCGCGCTTGAGGGAATTCAATGTTGCCATTTCAAATCTCGATACAATTGTGAGGCTTCACGTTCTAATTGTGAGAGAAGATATTGCGTCAAGTTTAAAGCAGCAAAGGGGGTCATGGCGCTTTATAAAATACAGTAACTAAGCAAACAGGCTGGGAGCTGCGGCGGCTTGCCGCAACGTTGGAGTTTGTTTTCTTCAATTGCGTCGACGCGATGTCACACAATATCCACATCAAGTAGTCTTTGCTATTATTTCAGTTGGCCTCCGGCATATGGTAGTTGCTATGGTGCCCTCATAAGCAATAACTAGCCGGCGTCATGCATGCGGCCTGCCGTGCCATGGTGTGAGCAATCTTTGCGCCAATACATAGCCCAGGTGTCCGCCGATCCCTTATGTGAGTCTCGACTGATCTCGAATCTTCGTGTCCCTTTCGGGCCTTGATTAATGGCAAAAATAAAAATAAAAATAAGGAACGGGTGAGCCAAGACTTCCTCCCACAATTCCGTTCAATTGACCGGCAGCCACACCAGCTTCGCAACGAACCCTGACATTTGCATGTACTCTCCTTCCTCAACCTCTTTGCCTGTCTCTAGGTCTGTTACAATGATCCTCAACTTGTCACCTCGAGAGAGCTGATCCTGGAAACTCTCAGCGGGAAGAACTCTAGTTGCACTTGGCTTGCGACATCTGCCTTTGTTCGGCGGTCTTGAATCCTCTCTTCCTCGACCCATCCCAAGCCTTGTGACCTGACCGATAAAACTATGGTTGCCCATCGCATCAGGACACGTTGAACTGGCTCCAGGGGTGAAGACGTCTATCCTATAGCTGGAGACAGTGCATCCAACTTCAGTAAAGACAACATAGGGAACAAGCTTGTTTGGGCCGGAAATTTTGAGAGAATCAATGTCGAAGGAACTTTTCTTCTTACCTGGCAAACCACACGGCAAGACAATAGCTTGTCCTCCACTAGATGCAACAGAACGAATGCCTTGCTCTTCAGCTGTTTTGATTGTGAAAAAGTCAGGGCTTGCAGGCTCGCCATACATGTAGCCTAATGCACGTGTGTCTTTGGCCATATCACCAATAGTGGTATAGTGCCAGCGGCGCGTGTCATCATAGCTGACGCTGGTCCCATTATTGATAAAAGGCTGCAGCGGGAACCGAGAAGTAAATTGGTTCTCTGGGTTTGCATCCATGAAAACACCAGCCAGCCGATCCATGTTGGCGTGATAGGATAAGAAGATGGGGTCGAAAGCAGTATAAGTGTTGTCGGCCTAGCGTTGTGTTAGTAACAGTAACCAGACGAACCAGGGGCTAAACAGCTCACCATGTCGTTGCCAACCCAGCCATGGAAGTTATCGTGAACTTGCTCAAACAGACCATCAAAGTCGAAACGAAACGGATAGTCTTCGTCAGGCTGCTTGTCGCTGAAATCAACAATATTTGCCCAGGGCTTTCCGAAGTGCTGAGCTGATTCTGATGTTGTATAGGTTGATTGCTGCAAAGCGTGGGATATTTGCTCATGGTAGATTTTGAATAGCTCAATCTTCTCTTTCCAACCAGCAGCTGTTGGGCCTTGCGTCAAGATTGGATTCCGTGTCACGGTGCTAGAATTACCCGGTCCATCTTTTGACTTTCCGTCCAGGGCTTTGGCAAAGCGAAGCGGATTCGGTCTAGTTTCGCCTCTCGGGTGTTGATAGGTCTGCTCAAGGAACATTGGAGGAATTCCAGCGAACTCAGATGTTGCACATGCGGCTTCTTTCGCATATCCATTCCAGTAGGGAATAGGGAAGTTGATCAATTCTTCCACATATCGCAGATAAGCCCGATGCCAAAGGAACGTTGCCTCCTGATAGTGGAGACACCAGTATGCATCTACAATATGTGTTTAGCTGAATCCCTCTCATTTAATTCTGTTCTTTCATTAAGTAGGATATTAAACTCACGAAGAAGTCCCAAATTCTGCCATTTAGACCCCAGTTCACGAGCGCCGAGAATGTCGTCTAGCTTGGCCTGGTAAATCACGAGCTCCTCGCGACTCAGGCTCATGATGTCTTTCCTCACTCTGAAGGATGTCGGAGGGTCATTTGGCTCAGGAATGACTTGGATAGGTGTTTTTGTAGGCTGGCAGTTGGAGTCTCGCGGAAAGCCATTGTTTGCCCACATGCGAAATGTCTCCAGAGCACTCTCTGGCCAATAATGATCCGGGTTTCGAGTTACGGGCATTGACTTAGAGCGAAGATGTCTGTAGATACCAAGTGCCCTCTTTCTGACATCATCATAGTTGGCAAGGTCCCATTTGCCCCAGTAAAGCATTTCGCTTATCCACCTTTGACCAATTACCTCGGGGTTCTTGGTCACCCAGTAGGGCGCTTTGATGAGAGGAGAGATGTCGTCTTCCCAGTTGGGTGTCTTTTGAACGTCTCCTACAGACACTGGGGACTTAAGAGTGGTCATCTTTGCCAATAAGAGAGTGTGATGGGTAAGAGTTTGGAGACAATCAGAATGGAGGCAAAAGTTGAAATCGCTACAGGCTGAGCGACAAAGGCAGTTTTTTGGAAGAATGAAGTTTGCGATCATGAGCAGTCAGTAATCCAACATATATGAAGTGTGGGGTCTAAAGACACATCTTGATTGATAGGTCTGCCACCATCATGTGCCATAAACAAAGGTGTACAGATAAGGCGCACCTCACCAGCTCCAGAATGGCTGGCAGTGATATGAGTGGCGAGCTGAAATCCCGTCTCGGCATCACAATATCCTCTTTGGTTGCATCATGGATTCTGCATCATCAATAAGTCGCCGAGAGACATACTTTCTATGAGTCACTCGAAAGTCTGGAACCGTAGATCGCCAGGTGTGTCTGAGGTGGCGTCGAGCTAAGCTAGGCAGCTGAGCTATCTGCAGAGTGACTATTGAAAGCATGTAGCTCGCCGAGTACGAGACATGAGAACATGGCTATATGCAGTTGAGCTCCCATGAGGAACTCTCACATTGGTCTATAGCAGACATCGTCACTGTAAGTTGATAGTGTAATGGGAAATCAGGGTCTTCGACTGATCATCTTGTACAAAGCAACGAGCCGTTTGATCCGATCAGCTTATATGCAGCTTGAGTCAGGGAAATATGAGCTTCAACATTGGCGAGTTCTTAAGACATTTCATGTTGGAGGCTCAGCGAATAACAACTTTAAGGATTCAATACTTGGGTGCAGTCAAAGCCATCAATTGGCAATTTCTCTCGGCTTCCTGCCCATTGTCTTAATAGATGGCCTTCGGAGTGATGGATTGGTAGTCCGGCCCGTTCGGAGGACCGGGCTCTGGCATCCCCATATAGCCCGACGGTCCGTTCTTTGCTTCTACTCTCAGATCCATTGCCTCTAGATCAGAAGCTGTGACAACCGCATTGAATTCAACCCTCGGGTCGCCCTTTCGATCAGGAGGTTTGCCAATCGCATCGACTTCTCCCATCTTCTTGAAGAGATCAGGGCTCCCCAAGACCTTGGGCTCACTAAACGGCTTCTGGAGGTACGGCTCAGTGTAAGTAAGTGCAGGCTGAGGTTTCCCAGGCCACGGTTCTCCATCCTTCTGAGGCTCTGGCTTCGGGCCAACAACGCCAGAAACACTCATGAAGATGTAATCGGCAAATTGGCTTCCATAATGCACGTAGCGACCTCCGTTGTTTTGGTCGAAAAGATCGCTCAGGTTCAGGTCGCGGGCATTGTCGTCAGTCTTGAGACCTTTTGGAATAGAAACGCGAAGATGAAGGCCCATGTTCTTGGTAATATCACCACGGTCACACCAGTCAAAGACCCCTTCGGGAACCGGGACCATTTCTCGAACATTTCCTCTTCGCTTACCGGTGCGATCTAACAGGAAGGACGAGAAGTCTGCATCGTACATGTACAGAGCGACAGGATCTTTAACAGAGATTGTGACCGGGATGTGACACACTGTATCGCGAGCCAGGCGACAGACTTCGTTGACTGCGGCACCAATCTACAAATCGTTAGCCTCGAGAAGTTCTCACTGAACAGTAACAGAGTCTCTCACAGTCGGGTCAGAGTTCCTGCTCGGATTACCATAGGCAGATCCATCTCCGCAAAGAGTAATCATGTTCGTGATAGGTTCACCGTACACCAAGTCGGTTCTGGCGACAGTGGCTTGAGCAGCGATGTCAATTTCAGCACTAAGACTGTTGTTGATTTGGATGAGGTGGGCAATGGTGCCAGTATTGGTGTGGCCATTCCACCTATTATAGATGTTGTATTTGCCTTCGTCATCCACTAGGTGATCTCCTTTGATCTCATGTGCAAAATCGGGGTTCAGCTTCTTATAAATGTTGAGAATCTTGTTGTTCCTCTCATGCTTTTGGGTTGCTGGGTTCTTGATGGGAGTTTCGGTCAGAATGGGATTATACTTGGCAAGTTCTTTCCAGTACTAGTCATCAGTCAGTACCAAGATCATTCTTATAAACAAGAATTGGTTACAACTTACCTCTGGACCTTCGCAAGTGAAGCTCACAATCTGAACATCTCCATCAACCTTTTTGGTAGACCATTCCAAGTATTCGTCCATCACCCAACGATCCTCCCTTTGTCGAGGTATCTCAACAACTTCATCCTCCCCCGTCTGTTCGTTCTTCCTATGGAACTTCAGAATCTCAGGATGCAAGCGTCCTGGAGGAGCCCGCTGGTTCTCCGGATCCTCTGCGTATGCCCATCGAGCGTCATCCGTAGGCTGCTTGATTCTGACCTAAAAACCATTTAGACGAGTGCATAGAAGGCTGGAGAATAACTTGCGTTCAGAGGGAAGCCAACCCAAGTGATGGGTACAGGAGGCAGAGACGAATTGTAGTCGAAGTGTAGAGGGTTAAAGAACTGAGTAAGAATCTTCCTCCATGGGAGTCTGCCTGCTATCTCGTCACCGAACCAGCCATCAACAGTCTTGGACCATTTTTCAAGCTGTTCACCCTCAAAATCATCCAAGAAAGCAGGAGGATGAAACCTGTCGAGCTTTTCGAGTTGAGACATTTCGGTATAGAACTGACAACAGTGAAGATGGAAGGAGTACGTGAGAAGACGTAGTCAACTTGTGAAATAAATTGAAATTCAAAAGGGAAATGCCTTTGGTCTATCTTCTGGACATGCTCGAATAAGGTAGTATGAAAGTAACGGTTGTCCTACAATTGGCCGGAAACAATGTTCCGAGCTGTGTGATACACCATGCATACATTTGTTCCAGATTTTCAAGTCTGGCCGCTCTGAGGCTGGCTGAGATCGAACGGCTGATGAACCTAGCCTGCTGCATATTCTTCCATCTTATAAGCTCGTATCGAGACATAGTTGTTGACTCTGATATGTCTCATCATCCCATAGCGTACGTTGACGAATCAAACGCTCATCGAGAGTTGATAGAGCAAGATAGAGGCTTACGTCGTCACAGGCCTTTACCCATGTTGGGGAAGGTTATGTCTGGTCCATAGTCTGGTGTGTGCGGGGTATCATAGCCGATGTTTTTGGTCACATATCATAAACCCCAAGCTAATGAATGGGCCGAGCCTAGCCTCCGACGGAAATGGAAGTCAGCTTCTCGAGAGCAAGCCACAAAAGGCCCGTTTGCTAATCGGGCACATACGACTGGTTACAAAGGCTCAGCTCAGAGGGCATCCGCATGTCTGAATCAAAAACTAGCGTTTCTTTAGCCACGGCATATCTGTGTCGCTGGCTTCAATTGCCTCTAGAGTGAGACGTGATGTGATGAAGCTTGATGAGGTTGCTTGCAGTGTATCAGCTGTCCCACCAATGCACTTGGCCACTCGCGGTCTTTCACCCTGTCGCGGCAGACGTTCAGGATTTTGAACTCAGCATAAATCTCCAAGCACTCCTTGCCACACTTTTGCAGCAAGTATCATCCCATCACTCGCACAAGACACAATGGCTGACCCTAAGCGTGGGAATTATGAAGATATCAACCAGAAACTCTGGTATCGAAAGTTCATCCGTGGAATAAGGCCACAAACAAAAGAACCGTATCCTGATGAAGACACGCCCGCCACGCCTGAACAACTCAATGACGACTTCGTCGATTATTGGGGCACACGCCTCAAGACTGATGAGGCGTTCAGGAAGCACAACACGTACAATGAGCTGATGAACCAGTTTTGGGGTGAGTGAAAACTTCTCGTGAGGACTGATCTATTCTAACGACAGGCAGAGGATCAAGGCATAATCCTGCAGACTTACGCCGTCGCAGACGGTCAAACAGTTCCAAGGAACAAACAGAAGTCCTGGTTCAGATCCGAGCTTCGTTTCATCTCCGTCATCTTTCCCACTGATGCAAACCACAAGAAAGATAGCAAAGCACCAATCGGGTCTGTTTCTTGGGCGCCCTGGTTTGTGCTTATAGCAGCGTAGGTAAATGGGTCAATAGTTTGCCGTCTCTTCGGCTAACACTTCAGTTCCTCGTCCATCCACTCCGAAAAGGATATCCTCCACATCATGAGTTGGTCGCGTGATGATGGCCAATTCAGGTACTATGCTGTAAGTGGAATCTCATAGTCTGTTGCGTGTGCAAAGTTGATGTTGATGGTAGCGCGATCTTATCATGAATGATGAAGCCAGAACTCAGCACATCTCGAATGACAAAGCCCGAACTCAGCACGGCTGGGTATATCTCTGCTCTTCGATGGATGCTTTTGATGCTCCAGGCAAGGCATACCTGGGTCCTTTGAATGGTCATGTCAATGGAGGAATCGTTATGAAAGAGATCCACAAGTAAGTTATCATTGGGCCGATATAAACCAAGGAGTTTGCTGACGCGGTCATAGGCCTTGGATGCACTGGCTTGTTGGAGGTAGAGGAGTGACAGATCTCCTTGATAAAGAGCTCATTATAGAGCTTACGGAGGCGAGATGGCTCACTTATCCTGGATTCCCCCCTCTCTACGGTGCAAGTGTGCAATCTGGTGAGACTTTCGAGAGAATAGTGCTGGATTCTGTCAGAGTCTGGTTTACTAGCCGGCGGAACAAGGATTTTTTGACGAAGGAAGGGGAGACTAAAACATGCCCCGATAACATACAGCGTTGGGCAGCACACTTTTTCCTGACGACCAACATCAACATTGCTGCTACATCCAACAATGCCAACATTGTACCATCGGATCACTTCTTCAGCTATGAAATGCTCAGAGGATACAGCGATCTTCTGGTAAGTAGTTTCCATTCCACTGCCATTTCTTCTCGGCAGAAAGACACGCCCTTTGTAATGTACTTATTGGCAATTCCAGCCCAATCGAAGTCTTGATGACGACAAATGGCTAGCTGCCCATATACTCAAGGAGACTCCAGCTGCATTGACGGCCTGGAACGAAAAAGAGTTCAAAAAGAACAAAAAGAAGTATCTAACTCAAGAGCAATGGTTTAGAAGGTATTCCATTTCATCTTTCAAGTATGACGGGCCGTCTTATCTCTGGGCTTCGCGGGAACTCAAGCTCTGCACCTTACAGGAGGTCGCCAAAGTGGAAGACGCACAACTTGTTGTTCCAGCGAACAGCCTTTCCGGTGGGATCTTCATGGGAACACTCGAAAATGGCAATGAGGATATTCATGGAGGAGCCCAAGTCAACTTCGCCGTTCAGCAATGGGGCGAAGGGGATAATCCTTGGGTTATCCTTCAAAGCTCTGTGGATGACGCGCATGGCGTATGGACTGCTCAGAAGATGTTCTTGGGAGAGGACAAAGACTCAGCACGATGTCAACTCTTGTCCGAGAAAACCTTCAACGCCTTGCAGATGGTTGACTTTTGGAATCCGATTTATTCCTGGAGGCGTCTTAAGTTGATGCAGTACATCCCCGTCGAGGCCGAACTCTTGGGTACACCGACAACCGACCCAACGACCGGTGAATCTGTGTACAGTTACAATCTCGAGGAGAACTTCATCGATGCTGTCCGGAAGAGGATGGTCGACAAAGGGGACCTGGACAAACTTCAAGACGAATGGCCAGAGGCCGAGTTCCTGTGCAACTTGGACAAACCCCTCATTGAGCATCAAATTCGGATTTCCAACTACACCAACAAAGTGGCAGAGAACTTGAACGAGGCGACCTGGATTCTGGATTATTTGAAGCTTGCCGAGTCTCGACGGCGCATGTTTCGCCCAATGCCGATGAACTTCTTTGGCAGCAATATTCCATACTGCCTGGCCATGCCGTTCAACGATCCATGGCTAGAGATGACCGAAGAAGCTTCCGTACGACAAATTCCTGAGCGGGGTGTTGACGTCTTGAAGGCCTGGCTGGGATCGCTGGCTGGTAGCGATCCAAAGGTTATCCCTAATCAGAGTCTTGGGGATCTCAACAAACTCATTAGCGACCGTGCCGAAAGTGGCGCAGATGGCTTGCCGGTTAAACTTTTGCCTAGGCCGTCGACTATGCGAATGGCTTGTCAGCGTTACATTGCGGTATCGAATCCTGAGACGTCAGAACGGCCTCACAGTTGCCCTTTCATGACGGGAGAACATTTAGCTTCTTTGCACACATCAGTGGAAGCTTGAAGTTAGTTATTATTGACGAAGTTATATTATTAATACACCCAAAGAAGAAGTTAATTACGTGAAACCCTCTAGCGCGTGATGACCTTCAATCCAAACTCTGGTCTTTTAAAATAGCTAGAAGTTGTCTTCATTGCGCCCAATGATAACTTCAATTAACAACGGTCCAAATACGACCTCGTCGGCAATCAGAAATCCAAGCCGTTGAAACCACTATTCGAGTTCGACTTGTATACTTATCCGGTAGCTAGATTGAATACTACCGTTACTGTTACTCCAAATCTTGTAATGATGATTAAAGCGCTCTGTAGAAGTCGTGGCTTGCAGAATTGGCTTGCTAGTCTTCTTTCTCGGCATCAGCGAGTTGAGGACACTCAGACATGGACCTAGAACCACTGGCCAACGTGGCATATGTCCGCTTGTAGAACTATGTTCTACCCCTCAAGAAGAACAAAAGGAGAAGTAGCAAGTAATGAGATGATATGTATTCGCGAGAGCATCGGCTTTGGGCCGATCACCAGGTCTGGTTCCATGTGTAACCTGGGCCGAGTACGGGGCTTAAAGTGATCAGGATGGTCTTATTAAGTATGTGCGCCTATTTTGGAAACAAAGACTTTATATCGACCATATGTCTACGCCCTAGATTGAAATGGAGGTCTCGGTAGTGACCATGTACTGCGATTATGGTTTGCTCAGAACATTAAAGTACGTACGTCTAACATCGGATAGTCGCACACATTTGCTGTATCAAAAGCCACTTGTATTGATATAGTTCTTGCGTCTTCCTGTTATTAAATCGATACTTAGGATTGTAAGATCTGCAAATATTGGGACAAGTTGCCAAAATCTAGCAAGACTAAGTTTTCTGAAAAGTCAGGCGTGAAATCTCAACGACTCCTTGTCATGAGAAAGTAGCTTGACTGACGCAAACTTGTTCATTCATGGATGTGATGTCTCGAAGATGCCTGCTCGAGTAGTTATAGAGAGTGAAGAGGAACTATAAGTGTCTGTAGTCAACAAAGAGACTATTCACGTTACTACGATGCGGAAGTATTCACTCGAGTAACACAGTGAATGGCTGGTGGAGATTTCGTCCGACTTGAGCTCTCAAGGCAAAAACTACCGCATCACGAACGCTCTACTCACTGTACGAGGACCGCGGGTATCTATTCACTTCAATGTTTTTCAGCATCTATATAAACAATCTTGTAGCAATAGAACCAACCCCTTTCTCCCTCTCAAGATCATCATCAAGAGCTTTACAGATTCTCCAAGCAACCAAATTATTACTGGCACAAAGTACACAGAACAGCTGTCATCAAGACCAAAACCCACAACTCCAGAACTCAACACAATGTCCAGAAGCGGCCGCAGCTCCAACAACGGGGACACACCCCCACGCCGCCTCTCCCCAGGAAACATGAACGGCTTCTCCGTCCTAGACGCATACTGGCACATGAACCAAAACGCCGCCCGCAACAACGCAGCATTTACCGGCAACGCCAACAACGGCGCAGGCTTCTCCGGTCCGACCTACGGCGGCGGCCCCAGTATCAACGGTGGCTCAACTAACATCCCCTTTCGCCCCTCTCCCAGCGGTATGAATGGAACCAACGGGAACAGACAGCAGAACCCCCTGACTCCAATGCGTCCCGCCCCTCGCAGCCCGCCGTTCACCCACGCTGGTATTGGCCGCGGCTCTCCCGGGCCTAATATGAATGGCACTGGCTACGGTAGAGGCGGTGCCTCCAATGGTGGCGGAGCGGCGTTCATGTCTGGTGCTGCCACTCGAGGTCCCCGCGCTAGCGATGCCTACCGGAACAGTCCCGCGGCTCCGTTTGGAGTGCCCGGCGGCTATGGACGTGGCGGCGGTGGCTCTCCTAATCAAAACGGTATGGCCAACGGCTATACCAACGGCTATACTAACGGCTATCGCTCCGATGATGAGAGCTCTAATGGTAGTCCTACCCGTAGTCCCAATGGTCAGGGCCGTGGACGTGGAGGAGGATACGGCGGAGGATATGGTCCCTATGGACCATACGGCCGCGGTGGCGGTGGTGTTGGTGGCGGCCGGGGTGGTCCTTCCTACTAGACTTTAGTGACGGCACGAGCTTCTCCTACTTGAGTTCGAGAGCCTAAGACGGGGCTCTTACTAGTGATATAGAAAAGAGGCAAAGTCGACGACTCCTTTAGTAGAAAGTTTGCTATCATTAGTAAGGTAGGTAGACCTGGTTGCGAGACCGTAGACAGTCTAGCCGAATAAAAGTAAAATCCATAAACGTGAACAACTCGCCACGTGTAAGTTTGTTGTCCTGCTGATATGTGTATTCACCCAGTCAACTGAATACGCCACCGACCAAGCCCATATAGACCCCCTCAACTCCAATCCTGTCACCAGCCAGCAGGCGCCCGTCTAGGTCGACGGGTCTGGTCAAACTGGGTGGTTGGTGGAGTGATTTATGGTCAACAATCAAATTACGCCCACAGCCTACTCGACGACAGGCTACCGAGATTCCGAGTTCGAGTCCCAGCATGAGCACCAAGAGATGTAGCCCCTGAATCGGCACCGGAGGGGTGAACTCTTTTTTTCGCCCTAATTCCTGATAGGTAGGAGTAAGAGTGGTCCTTCCCTTTCCTTGTCTGTAAGACATTGATAATCGATATACACACGCTACATCACGTACCTTCCCTTAATTAACAGGCTTAATCAGGTCGAGACTGACATGGAGCTCAGGAGAATGGACGAGGGGTCTCTAGATTATAGAAACACCATAAACATTGGGGTTGCATGATACGTCCATCTACCACTGTAGTTACTTCTGTATAACTAGCATTGCATACAACTACTTTAGGTATCGTTTCAAGACAACGCGTCTCCCGCCAGCAATGCAACAACAGTTTTTACCGCCGTCATCGGTCCCTCATTACCCTGAACAAATCTCTCAAAAACCCTGGATGCTGCCGCCAGTGAACCGCGCTCGTCACCTACATGCCCTAGTTGATGTTAGTCAAATACGTCACGTAGGGCACCGTTGGGGTACTCACACTTGCCGGGCATGCCAATGACCAATCCAACCTTGCTTTGCGCCTCGCCTGTCCAGTCAAAATCAATCCGCCATTGTAATCTCAAACACGATGTTTCTTCCTTCACGGCACCCGGTATCGGAATCTCGTAGGCTGTTCTTCCCAGATGAGGCAGCAGTACTGAACGAGGCAGGTTCTCGGTCCGATTTCTGTCTGTGGTGCCATCCGCATCTTGACTGTTTTCTTCATCGTCATCCTTTCTCCTTCGCTTTTTCCGTCGTGTCCGTATCTTCGCCACGCTCTGCGCCAGCTTCTCTTTGTCGCCGAGTTCGGTGTCGAGGGTGTGCCATACGTTTGCTCTCTCGACAGCGAGTCTATACCATTCAGACATGGCCCAAGTCACCACGCTGACGTTCCGGTTCATGTGAGTGTTGGAGCCTCCGTTTGTAACCTTTTCAACAAAAGGGCCGAGTTCCGCGACAGCTGCAGGATCTAGACGGGGTACTGCAAGCTCTTTGATCTGAAGGTTCTCCGTGTCGACAGTCATTTCCATTTTGGCCATGAACAGACCCGCAGGATGAGCCGACCTAATAACGATGTTGTGTTTCCGAAGTAGAGAATCGGAATCGCTTTCCTTCGGTAACATGTTCGTTGTCGCTGAAAATTCAAAGGGAGTAAAGGCTTGAAGGTATGGAAGCTCGTCAACGGCCGTCATCTGTATAGGGTGGTGCGAAGTCGGAGCAGAGAGTTCCTCTGGCTCTACTTTTGGTATGGAAAGCTGAGCTTGCCCTAGGGATCCAAATGAAAGCCATGATGTTGGATTCATGGCCATGTCGAACCATCCTTGCGCAGCATCTGGCTTGGCTTCCTTCTCAGGTGGTACGAGGTGACGGCGGAGCAAGTCGAGGAGTTGATTTTGACGAGAGCGTCCCAAAGGCTGCACATCACCGGATCGACGAGACTGCGCCTTACGTATTCGCTCGTTTTCGTCGGTTGCAAGCTCCAGGTCGGCCTCCAACTTGGCGAGTTCCGCCTGAAGCGCGTCTCTCGTCTCCTTGAGCTCCGAGTAGGGATCAGGCACGGGTATTCCACGCGCCTCATGTGTCCCAGAAGGGCCTGTTGTTGGTCTTGTCTCTTTTGCCATCTGAGTCGGGCTCTTCTCTCGGGCAGCCCGTGCCATGGCCTTCTTGGAGGGCTCCTGCGCCTTTTGAGAAAATTCAGGTGGTCGAAGAGGCGGTTGCTTCAGTGGCGAGCTCTTAGACGGTGAAGCATTCCGCCGCTTCTTCTTCGAGGGTGTATCGTGGATGCCGCGAGGAGGTGTCGTGACGACAGGGTCAGCTTGGCCTCTCTGCGTGGGCGTAGGTGGGAGTTCGGGTTCCTGGTCGAGTTCAGGCTCAGGTTCGGGCTGACGGGGAGGTACTCTTCCCAGACCGGCACCATGGCGAGGAGGCGTGCGATTCAAGACGCGTCCCGCAAAAGGGTTGAAGTCCTCATCGTCATTCGGTCCGGGCTCAGGAAGTGGTCTCGGAACGGGTATGCCGCCAGATCGGCGTGGCCTAGACGCCAAAGCTCCGCTGACCCTCGATTCAAGAGCCATCCGCCGCGCTGGAGAGCCCAGATTCGTTGATTCGACCGCAGTTGATCCCGACATATTACTCCTTGGGCGCGCAGGCCCTCTTTCTAAGAATCGCTCGGCCTGGCTCTCGGGTTGGGCGGCTGGACCCTCGCCAGCAACATCTTGGGTGGTAGATTGCGTTGATGGGTTGCTGGAACCCGCCTTTGATGGACTCAGACTTCGACTTCTTCTTCGCAGGATATCGGGGTTCGTCCGGGACAGGCTTGCTCTTGTTGGCGACGCGAAGGAAGGTCTCCTGGGTATTCGCGATCGTGGTGGGGGAGGGTCTGGCGGAGTGGTCGACTCGTTATTGTCTTCGTCGCGCTCTCTACTGAGGCGGGGAGAAACCCTCCGCCGCTTCGGCGCGGACTCTTCCATGCTCAATAGTCGTCTTGAGCTTTATTGAAGCATTTCAGCGCGGAACTGGCAGCTCGAGTTGAATATGCGGCGCTGGTAGTCGACCTGGGTAAGATGCGCGGCGGTCTCGTAGCGGGTGCACGGTGGGCGCGTTGTGTACATGCGACCCCACCGCTTTCCTGATTGGGCGAATTGGGAGGTAAACAGGGGAGGTCCTCTTAGAGCTCCTTGAAGCCTGTGTCTAAGTGCAAGCATCCCCCGAATCTTACCCAATGTCTACCATGTCTAAAATCGGTATTCTATTTCTTGGTCTAAAACGTTGATGGAAATATTGCGATCATGCTTTGTTTTTTACCAATGAAAGCGGTTGTTTGGGCTGATGGTTCTTTCCTGACCTCACATAAGGTAGGTACGGAGTACAAGTGCAGACGCGAGAGCACGTGATGGTACCTCTCACCTTACCTAAGCAGCGAATTGAGACCGATGACGTCCGAGGCTTTGATGACCGCATTCCAATCGCCCTGGTCTCTCTCGCTTCTGTAGTGACAGCAGGCCGGCCTCACTCAACCCCAACAATGCCCATCTCCAAGCTTCAACCCACCTAGAATTGGACATACCAACGGAGCACACTGAATATGTCAGCACCCGCCAGATTCCTCCCCCGCCTCCGGCCTCTTGTGCCGCGCATCGCCCGTGTGCCCCGAGGTGCCTTCGTCACGAGCCAGTCGCAAACCGGCCCGGCACCCATCGAGCCCTCTCAGACCCAAGCGCACCCGCTGGGCGCCTACTACGATGCGATCCTCAACGACCCCCAACCCATCCCCGATGTGAAGCCCGAGGAGCCCCCAAACTCCTCCGTCCACAAGCAGGAGCAAGGCCGTAAGACGTCGCCTCCCTCCCCAAGCCCAAGCCCAAATCCAACCCAAACCACCGAACCCGTTGCTGAAGCTCTCTCTGCACAGCCGGTGCCGACGCCGCCGCCGCAAACCGCGGCTGAGAAGGCAGCTATTGTCTTCGGCTCTGCCCTGGCCGGCCCTGCCGCGCGCCAGAAACGTCTCGAGGAGTTGCGTTCCAAGAGCACGACGATAGCGGGCGTGATTATTCCCCCGCGACCGGAAGAGCCGGATAATTGCTGCATGAGCGGCTGCGTCAATTGCGTGTGGGAACGGTACAGGGAGGAGATGGAAGACTGGTCGGCGGCGAATGCGGAGGCACAGCTGAAGTTGAAGGAGCAGCAAGGCGCGAGTGCAAATGATTCGAATACCATGGATGACGATGGCGGCGGCTCAGACACCAATTGGGTGCCGCAGGATCCCAAGATTGCGAAGAATATGTGGGACGAGAAGCTCTATGACGATGTCCCAGTAGGCATCCGAGAGTTCATGAAGACAGAGAAGAAACTGAAAGCTGTACATGAAAAAGAGGGTACAACTGGAGGCTGAGGGTCACGGAACTTGGTCTTTCGGTCCTTTCTCCCTTCTTCTCTTTCGTCTCATAGCTTGCGTCGGAGGCAATCGTCCTCAAAAGCCATCATCAGCGTCACCCATAGATATTCGTTACAATACACAATACCACGATCGTACTAGATTCCGAAAGCTGTGGTGTCAGGATTTCACTTGCAAGGGAACCACCACCTTCGCCCCTGCTACCTGTTCTCTCAACTGTCGGCTCCTGTCTTAATTCAAGATGTGGCCGAAAATAAGAAACTAAAATTAGGGAAGAGAGCATCAGGGGTGGCACATTTGCCATCTGGGTCGATTTGTCACATGTCAAGTTGAGGGATAAAACACGTTGTCGTCGCAAAGGCCGTAATCTTCACAGACTAAGGTATTTGAGCAGAACTATGAGTGTCAGATATCAACTGGTCGTTCTTGCCTTGACCTTTTTTGTTTTACATCTTCTTCATCCTCATGCCGTCCCTTCTTCTTGCATTCCGTCTCATTATTATACGTGCCTTCTTCCACTCGCACTTCAGACTGCTTTCTTGCGTTCTCTTGCAGTCTTTTCACACCTGCGGCACTATGAAAGGGTTCAGTTCTGGCCTCTCAACAGGATTTGAACGACAGCCACGGATTTCATAGTAGTGACTCGCTCCTGCAGGTCATCGCAGACCTGAGTGGTCGCAGACCATCATCAACAGTGAACATTCACAGAGTATTTGAATGCCTTTCCCGAAAGACCCGTCACAATTGTTGCTCATTATTCTTTCTGGCTTTTTCCCTGAAGTTCCTATCACTGTCGCTACTCCCGTCCATGTCATTATCGCTGCTTTTTATCATTGCTCATTGTCGTTTCCGACTTTCCTCCTCAAGTTCCTGTCACTGTCCTTACTCCATATCATTTTCGTTACTTTTTGTTATTGCTCATTGTCGTTTCCGTATTCGTCATGGTGTTTCGAATACGAACGACCTGGTCACGGAAAGTGATGAGAGAGGGTTCTTGCCTTTATCAGCCGCCGGCGCCAGCCTACAAAACTTCAACTTCCCGTCTACAAGCCGGCCTTCGCCCTGCCTGCCGGTTCATCAAAGCCGACCTCATTAGGGTTTCTCAAACCCGTGGGATGAATGCGGATACTGACGACTAAGCACCTGAGGGTGCCAATGGTCACCTTTTAAGGTACTCATCCTCTTCCCTCTTTTCCTCTTTTCCAAACTAACCATCTCACCACCACCAAAAGATGGCATCCAGAGGCACAATCACTCCGCTGCCGGTCATCCGCGAGGAGGAGGGCTGGGAAGATGCCTCCTCCTCGTCGGACGACGACTACGACGAAGACGAGGACGAAAACCTCGATCCGCCGGAGGACCTGCTCCTCCCCCACGAGAGGGCTCGCCCGCCTTCTCCTCCCGCTCACTCGGCCAGACTCCGCCTCATTTACCACTCGAGGGCGTGGGAGACGCAGGTCTACATGCTGAAGGATGGCAAAGCCCTCAAGGAGCGATCCTCCTACCAGAAGTTGAGCAAGGGATTCTTCGCTGCCGACGAGTTTGCGACGCTCCTCAGCCACTGGTCCAACGCGCTTCCCGAGCAAGTCCAAGAGATCCTGGGAGATGACCACCCCTACCTCTCGCGCCTCGTACTCCCGGCCGCGCCGCGCCAATTCAAACTTATCAAAGGCATGGACGGCTCCAGCCACATTCCTGATCAGCTCATGGAACCGTTTCCCGAAATGCAAGGCAGACTCGTCATGCAGAGAATGCGACCGATCAAGCCGACCATCATCCGCATCATTATCGACAATATCGTTGGCCTTGACTTCCAGAAAGAGGCCCTCAACATGCCAGAGAACTACAACCTCCACCCGAAGATCTGGCTTGGCTTGGTGCAGCCGCCTGAGGTCAAAGAGATGCTCAAAGGACACCCGAATCTCGCGACGCGACCAGCCTACCTCGACCAGCTCCTCACATTTATCGGTCGTCCCGGCGTTCTCGAGCTCGCGCGCAAGATGGGCACGGCGCTCGCCATCATTCACCACGATCTACAGAAGGACGCCCGTAACGTCAAGTTCCGGCTCGCGTACGATCAAGCGCACGACAAGCCGCAGCTCTGGGTGTGCGGACTGGGAAACATGGACGATTTGGCAACCAATGGGAACGAAGACGGCTTCGTGGGAGATCCGGCTGGATACATCTAGGAGAACGAGCGTTTCTTCCCGCGGCCTGGCGTTGGTCCTGGCATTTTTGACGCGTTCTGGGCGGTATACTTGATTGTCAGCGAGGCTATCATTCAGTGGAAGGAAGAAATATCGCCGGAGGGATCGTATCGGGATCAGGAGTTGAGAAAGTTGCTCATGGAGGCTCTAGTTTCGCGTCTGAAGACGCTCTAGGCTATGTTTGCGCCGAGCTCGGTCTTGAGCTTTGTTTTTTGGGAGGATGATTGCTGCGTTTACGAGGGCAGGAGACACAAGGATTATTGGGATTGATGAGTTATCACCAAGGGATACCCAGAGCTTATGCAAAGACACGATAGTCTATGCCACTCAAGATGTGCCATATGAAGAGTGACTCTAAAGTAGTAGGGAAGCCCGAATACCATTAGACCGAGCATGTGAACGCGTACATGACCCGGATTATGAACATCAGGGCCAAACATCGCAGTCGTCTCGGATGGAAGAGAATAATCAACTGACGGTCGAGAGCATAGCAACAAACATTCCCATCGGCTGGCGCGGCCAGGGTCGGGAAGGAGTGGGGCTAAATTGGCATGTCATCATATTCAAAGCTCTCCACGTCAAGAACTCTACATTGGGAAGACTCTCGTCGTTTCATGACTCGATGCTGACTGGACAAAAGCTGAACGCGGCGACAGTTACAGCGTCGTTTTTGAGCCTGGAAATTATCGTGAAATCTTTAATGGCAGGCGGCAGGTGGCAGGGGATGAAAATTCAGCACCAAGCTCTTTCCTCACTTGGGACGGGAAGGAACTTTGGAAGGAGCACAACACTTGACCCCTGCCATTTGAGAGTCACGCCGATCTCATTGGTAAATAAACACCGGAAGTGGGTTCCTTGACCGAGAACGACGGCGGGCTCCGAAGCCTCGGTGTGATGCCCTTCGGTCAACAGCCATTCACAAGTCACACTCGGATGACTGGCATCCGGGGCGCAGCAGCCAGATCCATGCCAAAGTGGGTCTAAAGCAACCCGCTGGTCATCGCGGGGCTCGGGGCTCGCCAGAACAAAATTTCTCTCCCAAGTGCCCGCCGCCATGGCCCATCCATCCATGTTTGGATGGCGGGGTCCCCTTTTGCTCATCGATGGATGGAGGGGTCCTGGCAGCCTGGCGCGCATCTTTTTTTTCTTCCGTCCTCGTCTCGCGTGTGAATAGCGGCACTCTCTTTCTCTCTCACTGGCAGAAACCTTGGGTCCCATTTCTTCCCTACTTAAGCTTCTTTTCCACTTTAAACTCACTCTTCTGTATATTTCCTTCCCCCCGACATATACACGATCCATCTTTCTCGTTTCTTTCTCGTTCTTCTTCTCTACATACTCTCAAATACCAGACGTCAGAGACATCTCCAAATCTGCAGCATTCCTCCTACCCCGCAGTACACCCCGTCCACTGACCGAATTCGAGTCAAAGAACCCCTCCAAACACCGCAAAAATGGTCGAGAAGCTCTACGTCACGTACAACGATGTATGTTTTCCTTCCTTCGAACCCCTGGCGCTATTGCTTTCTTATTCCAGTGGTCTCCGTCTTCGTGCAAGGTGTCGCAAAACATGGGCTAACAACTCTTCTTCTCCTTCTTCCAGGTGCACAACCTCTGCCAGGAGTCCGCCGTCAAGATCCTCGAGACCTTCCAGCCCCAGCTCATCATCGCAATCGGCGGCGGTGGCTACGTTCCCGCCCGTATCCTCCGTTCCTTCCTGAAGAAGCCCGGCAACCCCAACATCCCCATCCAGGCCATCGGTCTCTCTCTGTACGAGAGCCTTCCCGAGACGTTCGGCGGCAACTCTACCCCGGGCGTCCCCGAGGTCCCTGGCACAAAGGTCACCCGCACGCAATGGCTTGACCTGACCGCCATCGGCGAGATGGAGAACCTTGTCGGCAAGCGCATCCTGATTGTCGACGAGGTTGACGATACCCGCACCACCCTCGAGTACGCCGTCAAGGAGTTGGAGAAGGACGTTGAGGCTGCTAGCCAGCGCCTCGGCAAGGGCCAGAAGACCGAGTTTGGCATCTTTGTCCTCCACGTGAGTCATAAACGCAAATCTCGTTCGAGTTCAAACGTATTGACGCAACGGAATACAGAACAAGGACAAGGCGAAGAAGGGCACCCTTCCCTCCGACATGATGACCTCAGGTCACTACCTCGCCGCCCGCACCGTCGGCGACGTCTGGATCAACTACCCCTGGGAGGCCATCGACATTGCCGAGCACGACCGCCACGCGGCCGAGGCTCTTGCCGCGCGCCAGTAAACCTGAGGAGAGACTTTAGCATACGAGCAACACGAGAACGTGACGACGATGAGGGGCGAGGAGGATAGACAGATGGGGCTGTTTGGCGAATGAAAGCCAGCACAGGGCGTATAAAAGGATACCAAGAGGGGTCATGCCGTCGAGCTGCCCACAAGCATACACATCACCAATGATATTTCAAAGTTATTCATTTCTGGGCCTTCAGACTTCTGGCGCATTACTGGGAGCGGGTACGACCAAGGGCAGTGACTGACATGCTAAACCAACAGCAATAGAGATCTTTGCACATCAACGAGACAAGGCTGACTTTTTGAGCTGTTTTGCATAAGACTCCTGAGCAGCAGTGTCTAGCCACACGGTAGTCATTTACGCCTCTAGATACTCAACCCACCAGACATGATCATAACATGCGCAAAATTTCGAGTATTACCACGTTCGACCAAGTATAACATCAATCGGACCAAAGACCTGCATCTCATACGCTTGCTAAACTTTACAGATATTTCAAACAACAAAAGACACCTCCCACTCGAAGCAGAAACCACGAGCATATCCCAACACACCTCTCAAGCTAGCTCCGTCTCAATGACACTCTCAACCGCCTGCACCGGCCTCCAGATCTTCACAACCCGCAGCCCAGCCGCGGCGATCAACTCGCGCCACTGCTCTTCCGTCCTCTCGGCCGACGCCAGCCCCGCCATCATGATCATATCCGTTGCCGTCACCTTGGAAAGCGGCGCCCGCTCGCTGATCAAGCTCTCGTGGATCAGTAGCCTCGAATACCCCCTTTCCATGGCGCTCGCGGTATTCTTGAGGATATCCACCGCCGTGGCGTCGGGCCAGTCGTGCAGCACGTTGTGCAAGAAGTACGCTCTCGCACCGCGCAGCGGCTGCGGTGTGAAGAAGTCGTGCGCCTGGATCGTGAAGGCGGAATCGGGCTTGACATCCTTAAGGAAATCGGGCAAGTCCTGCAGGATAAGATGCCGCGTGGGAACCTGCGGGTGCCGAACATGAAACTTCCTCAAATCATGGCCTTTCCCACCGCCGATATCAACTACCAACGGCCTCTCCGGGATCGCGCCCTCGATGATCTTCTCCGTGGGATACACCTCGGTCCATGCCGTGAGGTTATCCCGCGAGTGGCACTCCATGACGTCGTTGAAGTCGGACGTGAGCAGCGGGTTCGTGCCGACGTACTTGAAGAAGACGGCGTCCGGTCCGCGCCAGTGCTGGAAGTTGCAGTCGTTCTTGTCCGTCGGGTTCCGGTACCCGTTCTGCTTGAGGTAGTACGGCAGCGAGCGGAACATGGGGTTCGTCAGCTCGCCGTAGAAGCCGCCGTACATGGCCGGCAGAGGCGCGTCCTCGCCGAGGGCCTGGGCCCAGGGCGTGCGGGCGTAGGTGTCGAGGTCTGTTTCTATGACGAGGCGTTGGCCTGCTATTGCCCTCATCATGCGCCCTATTTTCTCGGGTCAGTACTGTATCTTCTCACTTTCGACCGGATGTTGGGGTGTTTTGACATACGGATGAGGTGCTCATCGGCGCCGGTCATCTTTGAGAGCTTGGTACAGGTGATGGGTTCACCGCCGGCCTCGTGCCACTTTTTGAATACGCCAGCGTCGATGAGCGTCTTGATCGCCGCGTTCCCGCCACCCTTGACCACGATATGATCCCACGCGATATCCCACGGTGTCTGGACTTTTCTCAACGCATCGTACAGCGCATCCCTAGCTCGTATCCTCTCCGCCTTATCCGTAAAGCTCTCCCCGTTGATGTCTTGAAGACTTGCAATCAACGCGTCCGCGGTAGCCATCCCTGCAAGTGTATACAATGTTTGCTATAATGAAGTTGACGATGGCCCAAGTTGCTGTTGCTGGAGAATGACAAGCTGAAGAATCACAAGCTGCAAAATAACAAGCTTTGAAAGAAGGCACATTGCCAACGACGCCAACGACCGTTTTAATACCAAACTCGTTTGCCCCCAAAGCTCCGTCATGCAGCACACTGCGTGCCCGCCAAGCGAGGTGGCTCTCAATAGTCTCTCGGTTCTCTTCGCCAGGAACAATCGTAACTGCAGTCCACAATATCACCAAAAACCCTCCAAACCCCGGTTCCAACAATCACTTTCACGATATGCATCCCAACGGCACAGCAGGCAAACAAATCTCACAACCCACTAACCACCCATGTTCCCGCTGCAGGCCTCGATTCGACGGGTATTCCAACGGTCGACCGGGTTTCTGGGGGGCGCTTAGAAGAGAGAGGAAGAGGCAAACATCCCGTGGCGAGCAAAGCACGCAAGGCTCCCGGAGTCTTCAACCAGCTTTGCCGTCTGCGCCTCTTTAACCAGATTGACAGTTTTCTCAGACAGGCAAACATGCAGGCAGCAGGCTCCGCTGCAGGTTGCGGAAGTGCAGATGTACGGAGTACAGTTACGATATCCCACATGCGGCCCCCGTTCTTGTTGGAACCAGGCTCTCTCTCGTGACTACCTAATCCTGCGTAAGCGTTGTGATTGCGAAGGGGGGGGCCCAGTGTGCAGCCAAGCAGATACCTCAGATACGGTGGATACGAGCGAGCCGACCCATTCCTGAGGATCCGTATCCCCGTCTATTGGGACCGGTTTCGTTGGTGGTTACTCGTCGTCGTACCTGTCTGTGATTATTCTCGATGCTTCGACCTGCCGGAGATGGAAAGTTGATAAGTTTTTCGTGTTGGTTTGTGATGCAGAATGCCAATGTGCGAGATTTAGATTGCGTCTTCTCGGGTGATACAGCTGGATTTGGCATGGGGGTCGGTTGCGGCGGCTAACTGCACACTGGGTGGGTTCTTTTGGACTAGATTGGTGATGGGTCCCCGATGGGATTGGTCTAGGCTGTGATGTGTCCCTTGGCGGGAAGTCAGCTTTGAAGAAAGTTCTTGTCTCCGTGATGCTAGGTGAGGGTTTGTCTCACGAAGTTGTTCGACAGACTTACCGGAACATTATATCCAATCTTCCCCCTATTTACTTTGAAGATCGGTTGAAGTGGTCTAAGGTTGAACCCACAAGCGTTTCTAATGAGACGGTATGTCGCCTATCCGTTCTATCAGAGTTTACTTGAGGCATAGGACAAGACAATTCGATGCTGTATATACCTTCAGTGTGAATTTCGTGCAACATTGGGCGGGATTTGTCGTTTTCTTTGAGTTCTACAGTCTTAAATTGAGAGAGGGTATTGTTACGATGTGTCAATACCAATCCGATAGTGAATTGCCACCCGCCTAGGTAGCTAGGAATTTAAGTGTCTAACTACATGTAGCCAAGTTCTGTAATAGCAACTCATAAATGAACTTAATTACGAGATGTAGACATCACATGGCAGACTAGGTTGGCTGGAAAGTACTTTAGTCAAAATGGTGTTCAAAGCTCACGTCAAGTCGGCTTGAGTTGAAACCAAGTAATCAACGATATTGAGCACTCTCTACTACTTAGTCAAGTACCTGGCGATTTTAGACCGGCATTCCCAGACCGACGTCTATCTAGACACACTACGCTAGTGACGATGCCATGCGTGTGCAAATCCACGTCTCTCTAGTAGATCCGGCAGACATTGAAACTTCATATTGTTTCTTATGGAAGATCATGTTCGATAAAGTAAATGAGCGATCTTGAAAGCAAGTTGGTTTCGATCAATTTGATCATGGCCAAAAACACGGATAGCTTTTCCAATTGGTATCCGTTGCTCATTTGGGGCAATATTCCTCGACTCAACCAAAGGCATGCCAAAATCCCTTTCGGCCACTGCCAGCCTTTGGAGCACTCTCTTCCTGCAACAAGGCGTTGATTCTAGCCATAACACCATCCAATACAGCTTCAACCATTCCTTCGGGAGCCATCCCTCCCTCAGTGCAAGCATTAATGACAGTGTCGCCACCCGCAACTCCCGCCACATTGAACACAATGCCATGGTAACCCACGGCACCTTGTACCGGGCCGGCCGAGAACTGCACATCCTCAATTTTCACCACCGGCTCTTCAACATTCGAAGACGGAGGCGCGGTCTTGAGGCATCCGACATTGGAGACTGAAAAGCTGTTCTGCATGAACAGCCCCATCGACGGCAACTTCTCCGCGAACTCCTCGAGGCTTGGTCCCAGAGCATTGCCGCTGATCCAGGCCTTGTAAAGGTGGGACTCCTCCCCGCCGCTTCGCGATTCCACCATTCGTCTTCCGTAGTCTCGGACCAGGTCCCAGGCGGCTTTGGAATCGACAGCCGCGGTAAGTCCCTTTTGCTTGTCGCCTACGGAGGATGATGCCGAGAAGGCCTGGCGGTACTTCTTTAATTTCTCCGGCTCAGGGAGGCTTGCAGCCAAGTTGAGCAGGTTGCCTTCGTCCGGAGAAGCCGTGTCGAAGCAGCCCGTGGCGCGCATGTCCACGGCGTACCGGGTAAATCCGACTTCAGCGTGAGGATAGAAGTCTGTTGCGAGAGTGCCGGCGACTACAACAGCCAGGAACGGCGTAAAAGTTGTGTCATGCGCGCGGCACGCTTTGATGATGGCGTCCATCTTGTCAGAAGGAATGCGGTGAGTCGTTACTTTTGTCACGGTATGGTCCGCGGGTCCAGCGACGGCCATCGGGTCCTTGAGCAGCTCCTTCGGCTTGGGGAAGTTGACGAAGAAGAGCTTCTTGGCGTAGAAGAATCTGTAGAAGAGAAAGACGAGGAGGTTGTAGATGACGCCCAGGACCGCTGGTTTCTTGTGGATGACGTTTTCAAGGGCCATGCTCAGACGTACTCTATCGGGATCGAGCTTGATAATGCGCGAGGGCGCGGAGCCTGCGTCAGAGACGGCTGATGCATTGAGAGTATCCAGAAGCTCGCGTTGGAATGTCATGCCGAACGCGCCGTCGCAGACGAGGTGGTGGTAAACGAAGACGACGTCTCGGCGTCCGACGACGATGACTTTCCACCAGGGTACGCCGGCCTCGACTGCACCATCAGCCCAGTGCCATTTTCCGTGGAGCTTTTCCAGGAATTCGGCGTTGACTTGAGTTGACTCGTCGTCGATGAACTCGACGCAGCGCTCGAGGTTAACCTCGTTGAGTGTTGCGAGAGACAGGAGATGTTTGCCCTCCTCGGCGGCTGGCCCTACGACCCCAACGAGGCCAAGCTCTGGAAACTTGGTGACGACGGCGTGGAGAGCTGAGAAGACTGCATCGTCGGATAGGATTAGACGTTGTTTGCCCGGTTGGGCTGAGGCGTAGCGAGCTGCGACTAGAACGTTGGATTGGATTCCGAGGCGGTGGTAAACGTAGAACATGCGGTCGAGATTTGCTGGAAAAGGATTAGCGGTGAGCAGCCTCTCATTGTGTCAACTTATCATACTCGTTTTACGAACAATCGTGTAGTGGCCCGAATCTGCGGCCCCATTGCTCGCTTCCTTGGTTGCGATGAAACTGGTTGTAGTCGCCATTTTTGCAAGTCCTCAACACGGGTGAAAGCAGGGCAGTCTATAATTCACCCAAGAAACTAGAAGGCTTCTAGCTTCTAGTCTGGCAGGTAGCTACATTTTAAACCACATATCCAGCATCTTTTAGCAACCGTGCTGGAGTCTGTTACAGAGATGGGTTGCATTAGTCGAAACGCCATTGAGGTGCAGCTGCGATGTTTGGCGATGCCATAGCTTAACATGATGCCCCAAGCGCAAAGTCTGTGAGGCAAAGGTGCAGATGCAAGCTAAGAACGTGTAAGTCAAAATTCGAGGTTTAGTCTTTGGTCATTTGCCTGTCTGAGATCTGGTCCGTGTAAGCGACTCATCTCCCACCTCCCGTCGGGGACAAATATGACATGGCGTCAACGACTCAACGGGAGGGGACGGAAGCAATATTGACAAGTCCCTCCCCTGCCAGCGACGATCTTTTCTTCAACCAGGCTGTCAAGATATAGCTCAAGTCACATTTCAGCTCACGTCAACGTGTTAAGGATCGTTGCGCTCGGACATGGAGGATGACTCGGCCGACACTGGGATCAACGGGCACGTGGCTACAGTTTAAGGGCAGATCTCTCCGGATGTCACAACGGTAATCCGAACCAACCTCGACGATCGCATGAGGAGACTGGGAGGCGATGAGACTACCGAGTGCGTGTCATTACCAGATTATGATATTCATCGTCTATGGGTATCCGCTTCTTTTCGTACAAAACGCACACACGTGAGCACATCACTCAATTATCTTCTTCCTCCTCCGCCCCCACCGGCCCACTTTGGCAGCATCGCCAAAGCCTTACAAGGCCTGGATCCAATCACGAAGAGTCTTCTGGATCTCGTAGCTGTTCTTCTCCATGAAGAACATGTGGCCGTTGCCGTGGAAGCCGGCCTCGCCGAGCTCGAGGTGCTCCGTCATGCTGCAGCCGGCCTGAAGGAGGAACTCGACACTGCAGTGATCGTAGGGAGCGTGGTAAGACGCCTCAGAGGTGACGAGGAGGATGGGCTTGTCGGCGAGGTTGACGAGCTGGCGCGGGGCGGGGGTCTCAGCCTGGAGCACGCACTGGACGTAGTTCTCGCCCTTGGCAGGGTAGGTCTGCTGGACGAGGTCGGTGGTGGGATCGGTGACCTCGGGGGAGTAGGTGACGGGGATGTCAGTGAGACCGTAGGCGCGGGCGGACTTGTTGCTGAAGACGGCCTCCTGAAAGGGAGGGCCGGTAGGCTCAAGGAGGATGAGAGCCTTGGTCAGCTCGGGGCGGGCGTCGGCGATGATGATGGGCATAAGACCGCCCTGGCTGTGACCGAGAACGACGGCGGGTCTGCCGATCTTGTCGAGAAGGGCGGCACCGGCGGCCTGGACGGTCGTCTGCTGGTAGGTGGCATTGTTGATGAACTGGACGTTGGAGCTGTAGAAGGCATCAAAGACCTCGTCACCCATCATGCCGGTACCGGGCCATTGGGTGTGGTTGACAGCCTGGGGCCAGAGCATGTACTCCTTGACGGCGGTGAAGCGCTGCTGGATGATCTCGGCGGAGTACGTCGAGGGCTTGGAGGCGCCGTAGGCAGGCATCCAAGCGGAGCGGCCACGGAGCGTCTGGTCGACGATGTAGACCTCGAAGCCTTGTCTCACAAAGTGAGAGGCCCAACCTCTACCGCCATCGGGCTTGTTGTAGAAGTTCTGAGGGAGGGAGTGTCAGCGAACATTCAATATTATGACATCGCGAGAGAGGGTCTCGCTGGGAAAGATCTGCAAAACTTACGCTTCCCGTCTGGGCCTGACCGTGGATCAGGACGATCGGCGTCTCCTGGGAAACTCCAGTCGTGGGGAGCAACTTCTCAACGTACATCTGGTCGCGGAAGATGTGACCACCGGAACCATCGTCGACGTACCCGCCTCCGACGTAGAAGTAGGAGCGAATGTACGCGGCCTCGGAGTCGACGCAGCCATCCCTATCCGGCTGAGAGTCCGGACCTCCTCCGCCGCCCGGGAAACCGAATCCAGGGCCGGGAGGGAACGCGGAAGCCTGGCCCAACAGAGCGGCGGCCGCAGCGGTGAACTTGAGGAATTGCATGGTTGTGCTGCGTCGGGCGTGTCACGTAGATGGCCTGGGAAGTGAGACACTCGGACAGGAATGGTACCGTCTTTCTGGAATTAGAGTACGAGTGAAAAAGGAAAATAAAGGGACGGACGCGAGCTGCAGGAACCGGGAAAGGACTGAAAAGAGCGACAGCGGTTGAGCAGGGGATTAAACTTTGGGCCACGCGGTACGGGAGGGTGGCAATTGGGACTTCTTTAATGAATGAAAATCACCTTGCCGCGTGCTCCGCTAGCCTGGCATAAAGGGTCCATCCTCGAGTGATTTTAAGATAGGGCTGATGGAGAAGAACAATCAAGGAATGGAGGCGTGGAAGGGTGATACGACATTAAGCCAGGTCTTGGAGACCTTGGGTGCCTTGGGGGGCCCGGCGAGCGGCATCCACCCGCTTCGGTCTGTGTGTCTGAAGAGCGGCAGTCAGCCGAAAGGTCGAGAACAAGAACGCCACGCGGCTAGGTCCCGATCTCTAGCGAGGGACGGTCGAGGTGGGCTGTGGCCCAGCGGTCCCAGCGGACGAGATGATATCACGGCGGAAGTCGGGGGGGCGGGACAGAGGCAAGCCGCAAAAGGAGGCGCACCGCCGCGAACAGCTTTTCCCGCTGGAAATTTTCTCCATCAACAAGAGCAAGTTGGCTCATATTAGAGTGGTGTTCTGTGCGCGAGTCAGCGGGCGGACAGGGACCGGGGGACTACCATGCCCGATGGTCTCATATAGAATGGAGCAAGTGTTGCATCAGTCCGGCATCGTGGATATTAGTCTACCACTAGGCCGCTGACTACGGATCAAGCCCGAGCATTAATCTCCGCTATTGAGCAGAGAAAGCCTCAGAAAAGACAGGCAGAGAACGTTTCCGGACGATGTGACTGACTCTTACCAACTCTCGAGGCAGGAAATCTGACCCTATGTGGTATGTTTGGGGGCTAAGTTCCGTCAATATTCTGTCAAAGCCATGTGCCGGGCAGCGGAAAGCCAAGGGACCCAAAGACGACATTCTTATGACCGTAAATCGCTTCAACGTAACGTGGGGGGGATTCGGTTGATCAACTCAAACTAGCGGCGGGGCGAAGTCCTGATTACGATGATCTCGCAAACCCGGCATTCTTCCCACTATTGTGATCTTTGGTTCTTGAATAAATCGGGTCTGCACAACAATATCCATTATCCGTACATACATCCCATCATCCTTGATGCTCTTCAATAGGCTGCCAAGCCCGTTTAACCCGGCCTTGGATCCTGGAGGAGGGGGACCATTGAAGTATACGTGTAATACGACTGTGGCGGCACTCACTAGTGCTGTGATGCTAGCAGCCGGCGGACCAACGGTCAGCCCATTCCCGTTCTCTTCACGGTGAGCTTTTTTGCTCCGATAAACCCCCTAGCCGAGGAGAAACTCGTATGTAAAGTTCAACGCCGCCCGCCGCCACTAGACTCAGTTCAGTGAAGTTCGTTGAAAGCAATCGAAGGAGACTAGGTAGCAAATGTCCATATTGAGTTGGGGTTCGATCGGCTAAGCAATCGCTCCCGTCGTTGGTAGCCGTTGAGAACATCTGAGCGCAAAAAAAGAGTTGTCACTGTCAAGCTGTCAAACTCAAACAAAACAAACTTCTATCAATATCGGCTGTCCAACTTGTACCTGGACAATTACAACGCAAGACTTTTGGCGCTCCACCTGTTCCCTCGGCATCTCTAAATCCTGCAGCAAATCTTCAGCGGCACAGCGGCACAGGCGAATCTGGGTCAAGACTCCAAACGTCTCCTCTCAGGCTCTCGCAAATCGACCCTCCTCGGCTTCTAGAAGTCGACAGACCACACAGACGAAAGCGTACGTGCCGCACAAGCTGCGAGGAAGAGCCCCACGGTGGATCATCGCAATCACACATCTTATGGAGATTCCTCGACAGCCGACGTGCATCCGAACCACCACCAGGGAAAGTTGGGGTTCGCAGCATCCAAACTCCGGAGGTCTCAAGCCCTGATCCTTTCATCTAGGACCATCTTTTTTCTCTTTTCTCTGCAAGGCTCTGGCCGCTCTGCAAGCATCGGCAAGGTCCCAGACTCCCCAGAGACTGGTCACGCCCGCAAACATTTCTGAGAATGGTATGATGGTCCTTTCACACAGCAGGTCAGTACCTCGGGCAAGCTGGGATCGGGAGACTTTGCGTATCAAGCTAGCAAGGCCCCCTATTCTCCCCTACCTTAGTGCGATGAGTACGTAGACGTGAAACCGAGAAGATAATAATGTTCATGATCTGCCCCCGAACCTGCGCTCCTCTTCTCGAGAGGCTCCTTTTTTTCCGTCGTCTCTCTTTTTCGTCTCTTGTCTTGTCTTGTCTTGTCTCCGTCCCGTCCCATCGTCTCGTCGACCCCCCGGAGCCTCGGACACTCGCCGGCCATGGACGACCCGACGCTACTCATCCATTGGCTCTTTAGCTGCTTGGCTCTTATTATCATGGTGGCTCGGCTGGTCTGGAAAAAGGTGCACATCTCCAGACAGGAATACAACCTGGGCGACTGGTTCACCGTCGCCGCCATTATCTGCGCTCTGACGCGGCTCGGCCTCATCCACGTCGTCTTGACTTGGGGCACGAACAACGTCTCGGCGGCATATCGAAAGAATCACACGTTTACCGACGAGGAGATCTACAGGCGGGAGATCGGCAGCAAACTGTCCATTGTGAACCGGGTCTTTTACAACTCCTAGTCAGTGCCGCCCCCATTTGCATCACCGTGCACCCTCAACCACCCTGGACTTCAGCGCTCCTTTGGGCCATTTGGTCACAATCTGCAGCGGTTTGAGTCAGGAAGGTTATTAGACTTTTACGATCAATGATACTGACATTTTCCCAAGCCTCTGGCTTCAGAAGCTCGTTCTGTTGGATGTCTATCGTCGACTATTATTGAATCTTCGCTTCGAGAAGATCACCATCTGGTCATTTTCTATCATCTTCTTCTGCACCTACGTCGCCTGCCAGGTGACGACGTTCAGCGAATGCAATCCCTTCCACCTCTACTGGCAGGTTGTTCCTGACCCAGGTACGTGACTAGCCAATTCTCCGACATGCAAGACATGCCGATGGGATGGGACGAACTCTGATTATTGACCCTCAACCCTTGCAGGCGCATGCTCAAAGGCACAAATGCAACTCGTCGTCGTCGGTGTCCTCAACATCGTCACCGACTTTATGCTGCTCGTCCTACCACTTCCTCTAGTCTTCTCATTGAAGACCCCATGGCAACGCAAGATCCAGCTGTACGCCCTCTTTACGCTCGGCGTCTTCATCATCGCCATCACCGTCATTCGACTTCCGATCAACATCACGAACAAGGACAGTCAAATCAACCGAACAACGTGGGCTAGCACCGAACTGCTCACAGCCGCGATCGTCGTCAACGCGCCGACACTGTACGGATTGTGGAACAAGAGGAGGCAAGCAAAGTCATCGTCAAAATCTCACGGCGGAACATCGGGACTTCACTACTACGGTCGAGGGACCAATGTCTCTACGCATCGGTCTACCGTCAGGCGCGGGAATGCAGAGGAAGAGGCGTATGCCATGAGCACACGACGCAAGCTGGGCCCCATGGAGGGAATCATGCAAACGAAAGAGGTGATTGTGTCGGAATTCAGGCAAGACACAGATCGCAAGGCCGGGCCCTACGAGCATCTCCCTGATGATTTGGAGAGTGCATCAAATCACTCGAGTCAGCATGGGATATTGAAGAACTAACGAAGCGTAATTTTCTTTGTTTAAAATTTAAGTAGCTAGAATACCACGAATTGAGACACATAATGACGCTCAAAATTCCAATTTTCATATTTGTGTCCCATTCAAGGGAGCAGTTTTCTGCTTCCTTTCCAGGTCGAAAAGGCGAGCCATGATTAGCAAGCATACCATCTATTTGATTGACAACTTTGGCTGATGTGTCGCTAGGATGCTGCTGCCGGAGATGTCTTATTAGTTATCCTTCTAGAATGGAGGCATGGCCCCGTCATCCCGCATAACACTATGCACAGACTCCCTTATATCCCGAAAGCATCAGACGAACCGCTCGCCAGGGTTCAACCCTTAAGTACAACAACACTCTACTCAACTCCAAACCACCAATCTCAGAAAAGTGGAAGGCGCCTGAATATTTTCTTCCAACGTCATTTTGATCATCGCAAGTTGACCGAAATCAAGGGGTTGGCAGAGAATGCATCGGGCATTAGGTCCAGTGGGCCGACCGGTATTGTCGGCCAGCTTCTGAGTCAGAAATCAAAGATGGCATATGACGTCTACTGTGCGACAGGTTGGTCAGGCAGACTCCAATGGGCAAATTCGCATGCAAGAACTCATGAGGCCCGCAGCTAGAGGTTCAGAACCTCCATACAAAAAAGGAGGCTCTGCGCAGCCTGCTGCTTGAGCCAGAAGAGTGCTGTTGGTGAGATGTGACAGTCGCTTCTCCAATTGAATACTGCCCAATAGCTGAGACATGATGACGCACCTGTGTCGCCGGGCAGAATAATTGGTTGTACGGCGAGTCTCTCACAGAAGAAGGCCACCAATGGCACACTTCCTTGTTGTTGCTTATCAGGCAGTCTACGCAGGCCGCAAAACCCGTACATCCGTGGTGTCCCTTCCAGACTGTTTCGGGCTGCGCCTTGGGCTGAGCTGGACCTCATGATGCGCATTTCCAGGGATGCCGCATAAGCGGCTTTCAGCTGCAGCTCGAATCCTGTGAGACGGGGCGAACCGTCGCAAAATCATCAATTGCCTGGTAGTAGTTCACCAAAGCCTCGTCCTCGACTTTTCCTCGTCTTTAATCTATTTACTTGTGTCTCGTTCTCGATGAAAAACGTTGTCTCTAGTCAAAACAATGGTGTTCTAAACTACCAGACACCCTTCACCGACATTTGGTCTCAGACACGGCTAGTCGCCGCCGCCCACGTGCTCACAACTCCGGCGCCGGCTCGTCCACTTGCGACCCACTTCTGCCGGTGATCAACGGAATCTTCCTCGGCGGGGTAGCATCACCGATCTCATTCTCAATCCCAGCCGTATGGTACAGGATTCTTGGCGAAGACTTCGGACTTTGATGGTCTCCGTCGTATTCGTCATCTCTTTACGCGGTGTTTCACGGGGTGAACATATGTCAAGATGGCCGACAGCAATTCCAGTAATAGCCCGAGCGACAATGGCAACAGCAATGGCAATGCTAACGGAGGGAGCGACGTAGTTGTTGCGATTGTTGCTCTCGTCGTCTCGGTAGTCGCTCTCTTTGCAGCGACTCTACAGATCATGCAAGCGATCTTTGCGTCGGCTAAAGGACTTCCCAATTGCACCGAAGACGTGATGGGAGGATGGGCGAAAGGCACGACAAAACGGCCAAAGTTCAAGGAGCTACGTCTTGAAGTTAGATTCGAGGCGCCAATCATCTTTCTGGCACCACCGAACAACCAGAATAAACCTGAAAAAGGAGAGATGTGGTCCGTGGAGGGCACTGAGAAAAGTTGTACCAAGAACCGACTCGAATATGCCAAGATATTCCCAAACTCTGGACCAGCCAACGGAACCAACGACGAAAAGCCGTCTAAGCCTACTGAAAAGGTCCACACTGTCAACAACGAGCTAGCAACGTGGGTCTATCTCCTGATCGCCCTTGAAAGAATGGAGAAGGATTCCAAAGAATGGGAGTGGAAGAAGCTCCAAGGGGAATGGTTGCCAAGTTCCATCATCCCGGACCTGCCTGAGCCGACTTTGGCCGTGAAAGTACAGGCGAAGGAAAGAAGCTTCGATGCGAATCCCTCCATCAAGAAGCCCTATGCAACCTCTACGATCTCTCATCTGGTCGAGCTGGCAGCGATACTTGGACTCTATTGGAGAGTCTTCGACCGAGACAACAATCAGTACCGCGCGGAAGGGAACGGCTATAGTCTGACTGGCTCACGTGTACCCGACTTGGGTGTCGTATTCGTTTTTGAGAAAACCGGTCCCACTGTATTTGAGGAGCGACGAGTGATTCCGACTTCTGAAGTGAAGGAGCTCTGTTTTGGGCGGGTGCCAACTTTGTATCGAGATAAGAAGGACCCCGACGAAGACTTGGAGTGGCAGAGGGAGTTCAAGACGTCGTCGGGAACTGGAACCAAGGTCGAAATCCTCCAACTGAGCACTCGCGATGCCATTGCGGAGACTTTGACTCAGATAGGGTGCAACGGCAAAACCACACTTTTCTACAGGGAAGGAAAGAAAGATCGGCACCTCTTTTCTGGTATGTAATCAGTTTACCGAGCAAATCTGTGCGAGTCTGTGCATGTTCAACTGACTTTCAGGCAGTTACCTTTGAAGTCATCGGCATGCTCGCGCGAGTTTTGCACATTGAAGGAAGATGTTTCCGCTTCCTGCCTAATCCAACAATCTTCTCTTGGGACAGAGACTCGATATCGCTCCAGCGCCTGCTTATCGCTTTCAGCGGACTACTGATGAACGATCTCACGGTTGTGGAAGAAGAGGCGGAGACCGTCATCGATGAGAGGGTTGAAACTGCCGTCGAAGATATTAGGGCTCTTTCGGAGTCAGCGGAGGAGATGAGCAACGACTTTGACGAGAACCCGCCTCTAACGAGCAAAAGAATGAGTCTCTTGCACAAAGCCATTGATTTGGCAGACAAGTCTCTCAAGAAACGAGATCAGGGTATTGTGCTCGATGTCCTACGTCGCCATCTCCAGGAAGTGTTGGCAGCCATCAACAGTCCAGATAAAAGGGGAAAAGAACAGATTTCGTTTCGGGACCTGCTTGGTATCCCCCTTGAGATGAGAGAACAAAGGTTCATGGAGACATACTTCGAGCGCATACTTTGGCGTGTAGTGCCTACCAACTCTACCAAGAGGGGCAAGCGAGACGATGAGGTCGTTTCAAGAGCCATACACGACGACACAGAGAAACGAAGATCCCGCTTGGGCAACGGCTCACCCCAAGCCGGCAGCGCAATCCCTCCGTCGCCGTTGAGACTTAACCCCGGAGAATCTCCCACCAAGGCTCTAGACGACTCGACGCCCACGCCCGGCATCAGCAGGGTCAAGACGTGGCCTCATCGAATCGAGACTGAGCAACCGAGTGATCAGCCGGAACTTCCACATCCAAGCAAGTTGCCAGAGCTGCCACAGTGGGAAACGATAGTACCCAACCACATCGAAATGCAGCGTTTGGCAATCTGGTATACTCTCGTATTCAGAATGATTTGTTGGTTGATGTTGCACGATTTCGACAAGAAGGATGTGCAAGTGTCGAAAAGTGAGTTGATTGGGAACAGACAGCCCGTGTTCATTCTTTAAGCTTGGTTATGAAAGGTGTGAGGGCGTATGAGGCGCTTATTCTCGGCTTGGATTTCGATACCATCGCTCTTTAATGCATTTCAATTAAGTTATGAGGACCCTGTAGTTGAAGAGCCTTATATATTACTTTTATTCATTGTTCATTGACCAATGGAACGAAGTATAAGCTTTTCTGTGCCGGTGAACCCTAGCCGCAAAAACGCGAATTACCCCACTGTGTGTTTGGTTCATGCCCCTCACCAGACTTCTCAAATTTTGATCCTTCACATCCCTCCGAACGACACGTGGTTGGTAAACAAAAGGCTGCGAGCTATTCATCTCCAACGCTCATCCGGTCCCTGGATCTCATCCAACGACAACATGACATCGTCATCAGAGCAGCCCGCCGCCCTGGAGGAGGGCCGGCGCATCTATCTAGGCAACCTTCTCTACAGCATCCAGCCCGTCGACATCGAGGAGATGCTGAAAGACAATGGCTTTGAAGGATATGAGAAAATCCACATCTCCATGGATCCAGTATCGGCTCGGAACCCCGGATACTGCTTCGTCGATTTCGCTGAGCGCGCAGACGCCGAACGGGCGCTATCCTCCCTTGATGCGCGCCTCCGTGGTAGACCACTCAAGGTCGGCCCATGCGAGCCCAAGAAGCAGAACCGGAGTCGATGGCAAAGCGACAGAGAGTCTTCCTTCAACAGGTGGGGAGACTGGTCAGGATCGCGGGCTGAGGGCGGCGACGAGGCTAGCAGATCATCGGCGCGGACCGGTAGGAACGGCGGCATCGAAAGCGGACCGTACGGCGCCATCAAGCACTTTGACGAGGTTGTTGCGACGGAAGGGGATGGCAGGAGACTTTATGTTGGAGGACTGGGCGCGATGGTTGATCAGGCGCGACACCAAAATGAACTGCAGCAAATTCTTGAGGGCCACAAGCCGTAGGAAACCCCCCTCCAGTCGCCAGCGATGGCGAACTTACCCTATGTCGCCGCTAACTTGACTCCGACGATAAAGACTAGCCATCAGCAAGCGCATCACTCCCCATGAGTCTACTAGGACCAAGGGTGGTGAGCACCACTACTGCTTTGTCGATTTTGCGACAGCTGAAGAGGCCGATGCAGCACGGAACTCGCTGGACCGCAAGGTCTGGGGAACCGGTCGCCTGCGTGTCAACATTGCTCGCGGTATGCCTGACAGGCTCAAGGATCGCACGACGGCCTCGGATGTGCAAAATGAGAAGGAAAACGGTGAGCGCTCGGCTTGGCGGAAGCCCAGATATGATAATTCGAATCGCGACAACAGCACGAGATCTTCTCAGTCGCTGAGATCAGCAGCATCAGGAAATTGGCGACAAAAGGAGCCTTCGACCTGAGGATAGTTGTTGGAGCAATGAAAAGTTGTTGGTTGTGGATTACGAAAAGTCGAGGCTGCATGCCGGATGAGTCAACGGCGGGCTGGGCAGATTCGTGAGAATTTGCATTGCCACCGCAGGCACACTCCGGAATACGGCAGGCCTTATACAGCTCCAAATGTTGTCAAGTCATAAGTAGACCCTTAGAGATCCCATTCGAAACGCCATTGAATAAGAAGTCCTTCAATTGAGCTGATTGTATCGCGATAAACAACCCGAACTTCTTCGCGATCAACTATCTCTCGGTTCAGGAATCGAGACAGCGTCCGGCATCCGTAAGAATAATGGAGAATCTGATCCCTCACGGAAAATACAAGCAGCGGTCTCATGAGACATCTCTTGAGAGGCACCTTGTAGAACTTCAGGACAACCCGGCACAGCCGTCTATTGTCTTGCTAGGAGATTCGATGATCGAACGCATGATCACAACTGGCCTATCCCCGAGCTTCGACCCATGGCCATCCGCAACTATGATCAGCGATGAAACATATCAACAGCATCTACAAACATCTTCGACTAGACCTGAACGCTTACAAGGCGTCTTCAATGCCGGCGTGGGCGGCGACAAGTTCGAAAACGTCATCTATCGACTCACAGGCTCATCGGACCTCTCGAAACCCCTTGACGGGCTGCTGGATGCACTTCAAAGACGCGATATCAAATTATGGGTTCTGCATGTGGGCACAAACAATCTGCATCCCAAGCGTGGAATGAGAGAATCTGACTTGGCTCTACTTCGGTTGATTGTGGAGGCTCTGATCGAAATGAATGGCAAAATACTTCTCATTGGGCTCTTCAGGAGGAAGGATATCAAGGATGAACTGATTGTGAGAGCTAATGAGAGCTACGTTGAGCTTGTTCGACAATTTCAAGAGCATGGAGTTGACCGAATAGAGTTCTTGGAGCCGCCCTTGGTTGATATGGAGGGGTGTCTGGTAGACCATGTTCATCTCAACGAGAGGGGGTATCAAATCTGGGCCGAAGCTCTGTTCAAAGCAGTCACGAACGCCATGCAATAGTGAGCTTCGGACTGCAAATTTTCGATCAGCTCCGCCATTACAGGCCTTATCATACTGTTTCCAGCACAGCATCTGTACCATTGGCTTCCGCGGAACCGTGGGCAGCATTAGGTTTGGGCCCGAAGAGGTTCTTGGATATGAACACTTTTGACAAGATCCACCGTTTCGACCATGACATCGAACCAGTCTTTCTATGGCGCATCGGAGATAGTTGCACAATCGAGACTAAGACCAGAGCCTTTCCTCCCGTATTTGCTGTCCTCCAGCATTGCGATACCCTATCAAGTTTGTTCCTCGTCGCCTGAGACAACTGAACACTAGACACTCCAACTCGTTTTTATGGACGGATTCATGAACACTCGCGTCAAGTTCAGAAACAAGGATAACACATCAAAAAAGTCACTCAGCATATCCAAGCCACCAAGCCAGTGTTGGGTCTCAAGAAGATCTTCGCTAGATCTGGACAAAATGACTCAATGAATGAGAAGATACCAACCACCTACGACATCAAAATAGCAGTAGCAGCATATAGCATCCAGCGTCGCGTCCTGGAAACGCTGCATCGCACGCTCTTGGTTGAGCTTAGACAAGCTCACGACACCGAACTCGAGACTTTCAAACAGGATCTTAAAGAACATCTCCGGCTCCAAGCAGCCATATCACAGACTACATGCAGTGTGTCCAGCAAAACTCCATCAACCAGCAACAGTGAGGAGTCTGTCACACCAGACGAACGAAACCTCCCCGCCAGTGGATGCATCCGCCGGAGAATGGAGGTTACTAAAGTCCAGCTGCTTCAAGCTAAAGAGAGAAGAGCGGCAGGAAAGCATCGTAAGGATGAAATTCATGGACTGAGGAAGGAACACGGAGACATCGTCATCCCGGAGAGAAATGGAGGTATCACAGAAGCCGACTGTCTCAGCGAGATCAACACGATTCTGTTCGACTGGGGTCTCACCAATGTCAAGTCCGAGGGAGAAACTCATCGATGGGAGGATGAATTGGAGAGCATGGTCTCATATCACGTTCAGCGCGAACAAGAGGAGAGGAAACAGCGTCGAGAGGATCGTTCGGTGTATTAGACCGAACCCGAAAGTCTATCGGCAAGCACTCGGCCGAGAAGGCTCTACACCACACCAGAGCTGACAGTAGCATTAATGATAGTACTTCTGAATCAATGACATGAGATGTTGTCATCAATGGTCTCGCCTTTACATATCCCGATGCTATGTTGAACCAAGGGGCGTCCTAAGCCATGCCTGAACCGTGTGCCACCTCGAACGCGGGAATCAGGAATAAGCGTGCATCTCAGAGCTCTTCTGACACGTCTCAGTCATTGCCATCTTTAAACGGACTTTTGACATCTGGCTTGCCAAGTGAATGGTTCCCAAAATGTCTGATGTATGTGTTCCAAGAATGTGGGTGACCTCGAGGACGTTAGCCAGGGTGTGATTGATCCACTCAAAAGGACGGTCTGGACCTGAGCGAGATACCCAACGACCATCGTGCAGTCAGTGAATGAACTTATTCAGAGTTTCGAGACCCAATGCTATTTCTGGCAGGCCGAGGCTACAAATCCCTTGATATTCAGGGGCCCGAGGCTTGACCCGATCTGTCTGATCTTTCCGGACGAGAGAGCTTGGGTGCCAAGGGATTCCTCAGCAACCACCCAACCTGACATCCCTTCACTACGTAATTCACTGTGTGAGAGTCTTGCAGGCTTGGAGCAGCCTTCCTGTCCCACAGTCTTATCAACAAAGGGAACTCCCAGGCGTTGCGAAAGCTTAAATGAACCTCAGAAACCTGTGAAATACCATCCATCGGACAGGAATCCCGCCATTGACCATCCGGAAGACAACGGTTTAGGTTTCGGCGCTTTGACCACGTCATCAAACACGATTCAGTCCTGTTGCAAAGCTTCCGGGTTCAATGGGCGCCAGCTGGGATATGTTCAAGGCGTGAGAAATTCCCAAATGACTCGACGCCACCACCATCACCTCCGTTTGCCTGGCTAAGGCTTTCGTCACTGTCCAGCCACCCAGTCTCCCAGTTACGGATCCCTCCTTCGTTGCGTGTTGGAGCCATTTGCTGAAAGTTAAAATCGTCGAGAGGTGGCCCCCGCACGCCCGGTGCCTCGGATCAAGGAACAGCTAGCCTCGATAGACGCCAGGCCGCGCCCTAATTAGCTGTCTCTCCTTTATGCTCAGCCAACGGCCAGCAAGCGATCGCCTATTCAAAAAGGTCAACGAAGCCGCGTTCCCGAAGAAGCCGTCGCCGTCGTCGGTATCCCACGAGCTCCCAATCATCAAATCAATGTCGGATTGAGCTCACCGCAGAGCTGGCTTAACGTTCCATCTTTTCGCAGAAGTGGTGGGGGGTCGGGATCACACCAGAGGTTCATCGCCCACAGAGGACCGGAGCCGACGGATACGATGGGATGTCGCCCGTCAGCGAGCTGCTTCGCCTGCAAGGCGCGCAAAGTCAAAGTACTGAGACTCCGACCGCCTATTGCCGACTCTCGAGTCGGTTCTTTGAAGTGAATTGAATCTAACGCAAGCCACCAGTGCGATCTCCGAAAGCCCTCATGTAACCGCTGTACGAGTCTCGGGAGGGCGTGTCCGGGTTACGCGGATCCGTGGGCCGTTGTGCATCGCCAACAGAACGCATCGGCGGCTCACCAGGTTCAGGTTCGGGTCGCTAAACGATTGAAGGAAAGAGGTACATTTGACCCAACCTCATCAATTCTGGAAGTCGACGAGGAGGGAACCTCTCCAGACTCAGTAGAGGAAGAGGAGATTCAGAGGAGGCTGAGGACCGTACCGAAAGCCTTTCAAGTCGATTCTGAGCTCGTCTCACTCAACCACTTCTACTCCAACTATGCATCCGGAGGCGAGGTCGCTTTGTTCAACCTCTTCCCCGACATGAAGTCGTCGGCTGCCTCATCGCCTGTCTTGCAGGAGGCTCTCAAAGCCACGGCATTAGCCAGCTCCTCTTTACAGATGTGCCAGGCAGGCTTGATGGCTCAAGCGCGGCAACACTACGGCAAGGCGATTAGCAAGATTGGCGGCGCACTGAAGGATAACTCGACAGCGCAAGATGACTCCGTTGTTGTCGCATTACTCACTCTCGGCCTCTTCGAGGTAAGTAAACTGAGTGAGGCTGGTGAAGGAGACGTTCACCCATGAGGATGAACCTTTCGACGTGAGACCCTAACATACTCCAAGGCAATAGTACCGGATACATCACCAAGGAAGATAACATCCCATTGTCGAGGTTCTCTCGCACTCCTGAGGTATCGCGCAGAACAGGGTGTTGCCACATCACTCGACAAGGGCCTCCTTGCGTTTGTGGTTCACCTGGGGGTAAGTATTCTTGTAATGACAAGATAGTGACGGCCGGTCTCTAATCTACTTCAGATGCTCGAAATATTCATCGGCCAAGAAGGTCGATCACCAGTTCTAGTCGGCTTGAAACAAGCAGCATGGGCGAAAGGCGGCATGGTTGAACCGCTGCTCGTTCGAGCTATCGACTACAAACATATGATTCAGCACGTGCTGTCATCGGCAGATATCGAGAGAGCATCCGTTGGCCACGTAACAGAGATCTTCCAGATAGGCATCGACATCATACGCGACCTAGAAGCAGCCGCGAACTACAGAATCTTATCCCCCGGGCCCCGAAACAAACCCGGACCTGACGGCGCTGTCGACGAGGACTTGAACTCTTTCAATCACTTGTTGGGCCGTAAATCGGATGCAAGCGATGCGATAGCGAAAGGTCTTTACCTCACCATCAGACTACACCTCATCGAGTACGTTCTAAGCTTATCAATTGCTCTTGGAGAACCGACGCGTGAAGAGTTGAAGACGCTCGTCAACCTCCCTCATGGACTGACGGCGATGGAGCAAGTTTGCGAGCAAATCCGCATTGTATTCGGATTCGATGGCAGAGACTCAGCTTGTACCATACAGGGCGTTGGATTCAATGCTTGGTGTATGTTCTGGCCCATGATAGCCGTGCTCAAGTCTGCTTTTGCCGACAAAGACACGAAGATGTGGATCATGGACAAGTGTATGGCGGTAAGCCAGGCGTCAGGCTTTGGGATGGCGATGTACCAACAGGGTTGGTTCGAAACAGATGGCGCCAAGGATTAGACGGCCATCGCAGAGTAGGAGTTGGTTTCATGATTCCCATCGAAACGGCGTTGGAGTCTATATGTATGGAGACCACATCGTTCACGCACCTAGGCATCTCAATCCCTCCACGTGCAGAAGCTTGATTGAACGAAAGAAACACGACTACACAATAATGAGCAACGATTTTTCTACATGCGTTCCCCATATCCTTGGACATTTCCTCCAAGAACGTTCACTTCATTTTATCAAGAATTTCCGGATATTCGTATTACTCGCTGCCCTGTCGGCATGTGTCGTTAATGATGTCTTTGAAGCGAGCCCAAGTGTCATCGTTGTCATATGTGCACCTGTAGAACACTCAGCCCCATTACCAAAGCCTTGGTTTTCGTCCCTGAGTAGCCCAGACTCGCAGTATATACCCATCCTGGGCTTAGAGACTTTCGCGTCGTTGGATGCGTAGCGGGAGCCACCAGAAGCTGGCGAGAGATGGTGAATGGTTAGGAATCGCCTGTGCGAACGCACATGAGACACCCTATTACAAAAGCGAGCTGTGATCGTACTTTGGCAGCATAGCGCATTCGAATTAAGGAATGCCCTGGAAAGAAAGCTCATCGTGCCAACGTCGTCATCAGCATGAGAAAGTTGAAAATAGAATTGAGGTGCACTGTCAAGTTCCCCTCGACCCAGGATCCCCGAGGCGCAGGGAAGCGGCGTTTGGATGCACTTGTCGCCTTGGTGCCCACCCCTCTCATGTGTGCGCCGTTCTTTGAAGACGGCCCTGGCATCGATGCGTGCTCATCGCCACACGAGACTGGATAAGCGTCGCGATCGTTGCAATGAAATCACGAAGCTCTCCACATCTTTCTCACCAGTACACCTTCTCGGGCGGGCGTTTATAGAAAGCATACCAAATGCTGGCATCGCCGCCGATACTACCGAGCCATACCTCATACCAATCGGAACCCATCGTCTCAGGAGACACCTTCATCCATCCGACGTTCTCGTCCCTGCATCCCTCGATAGGCTCCTGAACGGTCTCAAAAGCATCGATCTCGTCTTGGTCTGTATGTCGTAGCACTTCTGCCGGTTCTCTCATCGGTTTCCAGTAGGCATCGATGAAGTTGATGTGGCTCTCGAGGTCAAGATCGTAGTCAGGCGGTTGAGGCGCTTCAAACACGATACTCCGGAGGGACTCCAGGTCTACCTGGAAGAAGTACACATATCGAGGGACGCCGCAGCCTTGCATCCAATATCCTAGATCTCCGCTCACATCTTCTGCTCTTGGGTTCTCCGACTGAAATGCACCCAGGGACCAGGTGCGAAAATGAGATCGGAGTTGATGCTTTGAGGCTCCATCAAACAAGGATTTGTCCTCAACAAAAGTCAACTCGAGGTTCTTTGCAATGCCTGGTGCATCCGAGTCTGCGATGTTGCGGCGCGTACGGTAGGTGATGATCTCTTTGCAACGTTCCCAAGCTTCATCGTCACCATATGTGGTGCGGTAGATCACCCAGCCCCATTTGTCAATGTCGCAATTGCGCAGATGATTCGCTATTGTTGCCTGGGAGGTTGGCAACACCCTGGCCGTCGAGAACTCGGAGAACACCCGTCGTTGTGGTGTTCTTGATGGATTGGCATGGGCAGCAATGCCGTCTTTGAAGATGGTTCTGAATCTTGGCTGACCTCGATGCTGGAGCGAGGAATACTGACAATACCGGCGACTGGTCCCCCACCTCCCGAAGATGAGTCGAACCAAGGACCGCATGGTGGATTACAGGGGATTCTGAACATGTAGTTGGCAAGATGGCTCTAGCGCGTGGTGCATCGGGCGTAGTGAGCTCAATGCCGCCCGGTCTTCGCGTCACCGGCTTGCCGGTGGCCGGATCATCTGCAAGCGCCTCGTGGAAAGTCAAGGATTGGTCGGACGCCTTGTCTCATTCCACCTGATTGTAACTACTGTCAATGGCGCAGCCGACTCACAGGCACCTGGATCAAAAGAGTCAATCAACCGTGGAACATGGCGTTGATGTAGTTATGGCCATGGGAGCAACTTGGTCTTCATATTCTCACCCTCATCCTCTTTTCGCCTCGTTTTGCCCTCCAGTAGTTAGACGACCTGATGATCTCCTCGCAGCCTTCAAGGATCCATCGCCACTTCTCGACAAAGTCCTCTGTGACTTCCCAGCTATTGGGATCCCACGGTTCTCCCCACAGAATCATGCCTCCTTTGCCAGATGGCGCATCTCCGTCACCTACCATGTCTAGGCACAGTGCCTCGTCGTCCCAGTCATCCCCAGCCTTGATCAGGTTATCCCGCATCCTCGGTAGGGGCAAAAAGTCGAGCCAGGGATGGTGTACTGTTGTCAGCTGCGTCTCCGTTGGCCTCAAAAAGTACGGGAGGTTCCACGCGGTGTTGACATTGTACATAGAGTCGCTTCCAAATGGAGACACGCAGTCATCGTCACAGATCATGGGCATAGTGATACCCAACGTCTTCATGTTCTCCATCAAGCCGCGGAACAAATTGAATTGCACGAGCGGTATTAGTGAATCCGACATGGGATCCGGGCTCGGGCTCCTTCGACTCTGATTCGCGTGCTCTAGGAACAGCTGATGTATGTCGTCCAAATCCTCGTCTCGAAGGTCTGCTATTTGTCGCGACCGTCCGATGTACTTCAAGGCCATCAGCGTCATATTCTGGGCGCATCCCCGCGAGCTCGTCTTCGACTTGTGCAGGCCTGGCCGAGACATTTCTATCGTCACGTAGGTCGTCATGCCATCCTTATTGGCCACAGAGGCGGCCGGTGATTCCGCTGCCCACTTCGAGCTTGCTACGAGGGCGTTGGAGGACGGCGGCGACAGGCTGCTGCTGCTGCTGCTGCTGAATGAGGTAAGAGACGAGGGTTTCCTGTCGTCCGTACCAGACTGTCGGGTCTTCGCCTGGCGCTGCTGTTGCTTTTCAGCTTTTCTTCGTTGTCCTGTCACAAAAGATAGACAAGTAAGCACATGTCACTGGACGAGATGAGGTCGAAAATTCCATCAAACGATGGGCAGTCAGAGGCGGGCGTAAGCAGGTTGCATGAGGTGGGTGCGCGGCTTACTCCACGTTCGCTGATTGAGCCTGTTCTGGATCTTCCGTCTCTCCGCAGGGCTCGTCTTGCCCTTCCAGTTGTCCTCTCCGGATACCACTGTTCGTATCGCAGGCTGTACTAGGCTTGAGATATGTGGTAATGTCGTCGTTTCGGCCATTTTGATCTACTTCAAGTGCTTCTGGCTGTGATGTTCCTTTCGTGATGGAGAATTTCTGACGGAATGGACAGAGAAGAAGGGACACACTGAAGGGAGGGCAAGCGTGGAGCGTCTGCGGGGACCTGGATTCTGGCGTTAGCTCCCGAACAAAGGGAACATCTGTTGGGTATAGGCGTGTATCTAAGGAGAATCGAGACTAGTTCGAGTCGGGTGAATAGTGCTGCTGCTTGCACTAGTGACGTCAAATTGAGTATGGATCTCGAGGGTTGTTGCACCCAGCAATGTTCTCCCAGGGCATGACTCGCCAAATTTGGCTCGTTTTTCGTTTTGTGATGCCTGTGAGAGTCTAATACAGATGCGAACAAGGGATTACATTTAACTTGTGTCTGCATTCTGTTACAACGAGCATGAGCACGCGCATTGTCTTTGCAATATGGCAAACTACTCGCGTTGCTGACTTTGAGATCTTCTCACTGCGAAATAGTGTATTAGTGATCATTCGATTAGTGTGACCAGCACACTGGAATCATGGGCCTTTTGTGTGATAGCCTCTTCCCTCCGGCTCACCCGGTGGCTTTGGTTCAGAAGCTAGAGCAGAAAGAGTCAGGATGGGAAACAAGAAGGCTGCATCCTGTGCTTCCTTTTGTTTCCTTGGGATGTGTCTTTCATTCATTCATTCAAGTCTTAACCAATGAAAGCCAATCCGAGGAACACTAGCTGATCTGCGGTGATGCCAGCAAGGGTCTTCTGTTGGCGCTAAGGAGCAGCTGATTTCAGGGGTTGAAATGAACGGTGCGCTGATCTTCTCACACTCTTAGAGAACAATACGGGTACTGCATAATTTCAATACACTGCATAAGATCATGATTTATCTACATCATGTCTGCCTGGAGGATTTGAACGCAACTAGGTGATATTGACCCTCATTTTCCGCCGAAAACTTCCTTGAGAAACTCTTGTATCAATTTTGTGCTTTTGGCGTCATCAGGCGGCATGATAGCGCTCGCGTAGAAGCCGCCTATTCCCTTCTCGCGGTTCACAAACCAGACCAGGTTCGGAATTCCTGTCATGACGAGTGTCCCGCCAGGCAGGATCCTAGTGTCCTCCTTGATGAAGTAAGCTCCTGGAGCTTGACCAACCTTTGAAGGATCATACTCCTCCCCAGTTAGCCGCCCGTACATCATCTTGAAATCTGTTAGTACCCTTATCTCGAAGGGATCATTTCATGGCAGACTTACTGCACCATAAGCGAGCATCCCAGCGGATGACGAGTCGGCGCTGAACTGTGGCGAGAAAAACTCCTTCAAAGACTCTTCGCCGAGAATCATCGGCTTAGTTTGAAGAAGATCAGTTGTCAACTTGCCGATGTCCGGTACACTCGAGACGAGACCCATAGCTCCACTATCGTCCTCTGTGACAGCGGGGTAAGGGCCTTTCATGGGCACGAGTGTGCCATCCGAGATTCTCGTACTTGTCTCAACAAGTCTCTCATTGATTGTAGAATCTCTGTCAGGGTGGAATGTTGTACTGGCCATTCCCAAAGGCTCGAAGATGTTGGCCTTCATGTACTCGCCGAGCTTCATCTTGTTCAGTCTCTCGATTAGGATCCCGGCCCACTCCATGCCTCCTCCATAAGCCCAGCCTTGGCCTGGCTCGAAGAGGAGAGGGATAGTATATGCCTTCTTTGAGTCCCCTGAAAAGGCTTGCGGATGCTCTCCACGAGACATCCGCCAGGCCTGAAGTCTCGGATCAAAGACGTCCACACCAATGCCACTGGTGTGAGAGAGCAGACGGCGAAGAGTGATCTTCTCCTTGTGTGGGTGAAGTGTCACGTTGCCCGCTTGGTCACGGCCAAGGACTTGGAAGTCTTTGAGTTCTGGAAGAACATCGTAAACCTCATCGTCTAGTTCAATCTGGCCTCGCTCCACGCACTGCAAAGCAGCAATCGCTGTGATTGTTTTCGTGATTGAGTAGATCCAGAACACACTATCCTTTCCGATTTTGTCGGACTTTATGGTGCTGCTTCGGCCAAAATAGTCCTCGATGAGTTGGTTCCCTTGACGAATGTGAGTAGTCTCCTCACATCGATTGGTCCTGAAAGTCTGCGCTTTGGAAACCACCATATTGCACGAAGACTCACCTGATGAATCGGTCGCGAACACAGCTAGGCCAGTGACACCATCAGCATCCGGACGCGTTTCTGCTACAGCCAGACCTTGAAAAGATGTCGACATTTTGGTAACAGGCTCCTCTGATGTGCTGCCACAATGGTTCACGTTTCAACCTAACACGAGGATGTCATTCGACCCCTTAAGTGAAGCCAAGGCGATCACTGACATTCTCTTTGCCGACGAGTATCGGCCAGCTGGGAGTCTTTAGCTGGTACAGTAATATCCTGGACTCATGCGTCACATTTCTTCCTTGTCATTGTCGTTGGCTGAAATCCAAAGCAACACAGTCGCACAGGCCGGAAGACCGGAAGTTGGCAACACTGATTTCCGGCCGAAATCCGAACCATGAATGACCCATGTTTCGGCATGATTCATCGACACCAACATGAGTGTCTAGGCGACCAGACGGAAAGCATCTCACATAAGGTAGTATCACGCAGTGATTATGGGTTTCGGACGTTTGTTCCTTTGAACGCCGTGCAACTTCCGGCTGCGAACGTGGTCTGACTCGAGTGCTGAGTGCCCCGGCCCACTCAAGATCTGGACGACAAGTAATTTACACTGAGGATGAAAGCTCTCATGGTGTCTGATATATCTCTTCAAATTTATCAACAGATAGTCTCCGTGCTCTTGAATAAAGTGAATCTCTCAAAGTCGAACAATTGGTCATCAGACTGGACGATTCGGCCATGGAAGCTATTGCAAGTCGCAAACGAATCAACCCCCCTAAAGACGCCGTACCCAATGCTCTCGCAGGCAAGGTAGCCTTAGTGACGGGCTCTTCGTCCGGCATCGGGGCTGCCATTGTTAAAGAACTCTCAGCTCGAGGGGCTTCGGTGGTGATCAACTATGGTTGGCCCGAGTTGGAACGCGCTGCGAACGATCTCGGGGAAAGCCTGACGAGCCCCTGGATTGCCGTGGAAGCAGACATATCGACCACGAGCGGCCCCTCTCATCTTGTGCAAGCTGCCGTCGACAAATTCGGGAAGATCGACATTGTCGTCAATAACGCAGCCAAAGCAACACTCGCTAAAGTAGAGGACACAACCGTCGACTTGTGGGATGCGTCAATGTCAACCAACGTCCGCGGACCATTCTTGGTGTGTCAAGCAGCGTTACCGCATCTCCCACCCAAGTCGGAGGGTGGCGGCGGCAGGATCATCAACATCACTTCTGCTGTATCGACAGACCCTGAGGTTCAACAATTGGCGTATGCCACTAGCAAGGGTGCGATTGCGACTCTTACCCGTTGTCTGGCGAAAGAGTTGCCACCTACCTACGGATGTACGGTGAACGCAGTGTCTCCTGGTATTGTCAAATCGCCACAGTTTCTTGGAGAATTGCAGAGAACTGGCGGCGCCTTTCTAACGCAGATATTCGATGCCAGAACCCCGGTGGATGGATGGATTGGTTTGCCTGAAGATGTCGCTTTTGCAGTTGCATTTTTGGCGGAGGAGAGAGCAAGCTGGATTAATGGTGCTAGTTTAAATGTCTCTGGAGGAATGTTCCTTGATTGATCTCAATCTTTACAACTCAACCTTTAGAAGTTTACGATATTGACCAATTGCCATCTATCCAGCCTATTGATGGATGTGTGCTATATAACTCTGCTAGCAACTCGTTCTCTTCCAGAGTGCTCAAGTCAAGGAAGGTGATCCCGCTGGCTGCATGTTCCCCTCCTACCGGGATAGAGAGTGCATCCTGAACCAATGATGTGAAGGACCCTATCTCAGGAGGACCCGAAAGACCTTGAGAAACCCTGTCATGGTGTGTGTGCGGCGTAGTCTTTTGCGGTGACAAGCTTGCTGTTTCTGGGACTGCCGGGGATGTGACATCGATCGACTTGTTCGCCTCAAAGATAGGCTTGCAGAGTTTAACGAATTCCTCGAAAAGCTTTTGGACTCCCATCAAAGCTGGATTATGACCAGCAAACTCCTGGAGGCTCGTTGTAACCTTAGTTATCAAGCTGTAATCTTGAAGACTCGAGGTGTTGACTGTATGGGTGAAAATGACGAAAAAGGGGTAAACAGGATATAACAAAATAAGCCTTAGCAGTCAGCTATTAACCGTAACGTCTTTCTGAAGGAAACTTGAATTTAGAAGATGGACTCACCACGAGACTGAAACCCGAAATAGGTGGAAATCCACCAAGGTTTTAGCGATGCTCAACATCTCAGATAAGGAACAAAGAGATGTGCGAGCGTAGCCAAGCAATTGCTGGTGCAAACCAGTATCATCCATCAGGTACGGGTGGAGCTTGACAACAGATGTCATGACGGAATGATAGACAAAGTCTACGCCCATCCACTCGGCCTGAAGATACTTCTCCTCGGTATGCAAGGGCTGCTTTTGACACTGTCCTCAATCAGTAAAAGCTCTCCGCCTTTTCCATGTGCTCGATTACCCCTACCTCTCTAATCGTTTCTTTAATTTTCCACATCTTTCCTTGCAATGTTTGGACTGTTTCAACATCATCCCGTGTCTTCATGTTCTTGATCTTCGTATGGTGGACAATGTCGGATTGAACCTCAGCCAATTGCAGGAAGACTTGAATGAGTGAAGTGTATGGTTTCTTTGCGTCAGGTGGTACCAGTTCCGCAGGGTTCATGTCGAATTCAGGCAGAGAGAGGCAGCGGTTCATGCTCAGAGCCAGCGCTCTATCAAACATGTAGCAGATCGATAAGGTATACCGGGTTTCTCGCAACTCATGGGCAGCCATGGTCTGAGAGCTAATCCGGCGAGGTCCACCCAAGGCCATGCATACTCTCGATGCTGACGCACTCAGCTGCCAACAAGTCTCCAATTTCCCCGAGAGGAGCATAAACATGGCCTAAACTTCTCAGCATGACGTGTTCAACAGAACGAGTCGCGCAATACTCACACCGGAAAGAAGTGCTTGAAGCAGTGGCAAGCTTGGCTGGTCCAGGACGCCTATACGGCATAAAGCTGCTTGCAAGTTCTTCTCATACTGTTGGCGCCTCTTTAGAATATGCTGTGCCATAATAGAGCCTGTCGTATGATAGTTGGAGGCTCCTAGATACATCCAGACAAAGAAGTTCACAGTCACTATGTAATGAACACGCGTCGCACCATTGACAGACTTTTCAATCAGTTCGAGAGCTTGACGCTCTAGCGTTTCTTCGGAAATGACAGACCCGATGTCCATTGTAAAAGACTGGCCGACACTTTTTCGAGGACCTTAGATTCCATCAGCACTATTCGACAGGACACAAGAAAAGGAGGTTGCTGACTTGAAAGTATCAGATAGAGACTCTCGGCTGTTGGATAAGATGTTTCGCTGAAGATATCAAAGGCTTCCGAGGAATCCTCTTCGTACGCAATGATGCTTGGTTGCTGGGACGCCTGATTTGCAAACGCCAGAGCTGCTCTGAGAACTTCTCGTTTTCCTGCTTCTAGCCCTAGGCGTGACTCCAGCTCCGATCCAATATGACTGTGAGCTTGTGCAGCAGCTGGTCCCGTTTCAGTGGTGGAGGAATAAGTTGACTTTTGTTTGCTGTTCTGCGAAGCAGGTGTTTCTCCTGGCACGTTTTCGTCATCATGCAATCTTGGTTCTGAGCGTTGTTCAAGAACTGAAGAGTTGCCATGCAATTGGTGGGGAGCAGCTTCTGAGCTGCGAGGAGTTATTCTTGGCGACAGAGGGTTCCTCCGAGTCGATGTGATGGCAGACGAATTGTTTCTACATCATTTGCATGTGTCAATTGGTGCCGTCTAATTGAGACTCTTCATGGCCTACTAGAAGATTGGAGAACGCACCTCACATAAGCTGCATGTCTAATTCTTCTCTTGGGCCGTCTGCGTGAACAGTCCACGGAGGCCGCTAGACAATTAGCACAAGGATCCTCTCTATCGCACTTGATCTTTTCAACTTGGTCAGTGCTACATGAATATTTGAAAAATAAAATGAACAATTCGATAGAGGCGCAGCAAGTGCTTACCTTCTTTTCGAAGCAAAAGTCACACTAGGCCTGGGTTAGTATCCGGTGCTTCTTCACGAGCGGAAAGGTGGGACCACTTACGGCACGGTTTCTCGGCGCAGCATCGTCAATCGTCCCGATCTGAAAGGCCATACTGTACTATGCAGCAAATCAAGATCATCAAAACAGTGCTGGCCATGAATATTTGCGGTTGTTTCCAATTCGGAATATTGTGTCCGAAAGGGGTGTGAACCAGGCGGAAGGATGGCGAAGGGATGAGTGAGTAGGGCAGCTTGGCCGGAAATCAGTGCCGGTGGTTGGTACCAACACTTCAACACCCGGACGGACTTCGGACGGAGATCTCTAGCTAATTGAAGCGGTCATCGATCGGAATGGTTTTGATCCGAGTGGTCCGTGTCGATGGGGTATCTCGGGCGTGTAGGGTTCGGCCACCGGTGCCGGTGGGATGAACCACCATGACACATTTCTGGGGCATGCTGCACCCAGATTTTGACGTCAAGCTGTAAAATTATAGAAAATAATTGTCAAGTACAGCTGTATTGGGAACCGGCGCAACATGATGATCACCGGGAAGGGCCCATTTGCTACTTTTATACTATAAGATATTACTCAATGCTGAGGCGTACACGAAATATAGAATAAAGTGTCTGCCGATTGCTTGACTTTCTGATATCTAAACTAGAAAGCAACTAGAATATCCCATATCAAGGGAAGATTATCATCTGTCACTGACCCGGCGTATTCACGTGCAGTACCTTGTTCTACTGTCTCACATGACCATTTTCGTCAATGTCCTCACGCAGAATCTTCTTCATGAGCACTGGGTTGACGGGGTCAGGGAAAACCTGCTTGAATATCAGTCATTGCCGATGTGGTTTTGAGAAATAAAATTTCAAACCTGATTCTCAAAATGAACATGCGCATGTCTTCCCTGGCCGTCCGGATTCTTGATATCGTAGTTCATCAGGATGAATGCGACGATCAGCTTGATCTCGATATCGGCTAAGAATCGCCCAGGACATGCTGTCTTGCCAAGACCCCAGCCCAACATGTCTCTGCGAGCGCTAACATAGTGATGCTTTCCGCCATCTTTGTCATCTTCGTGACGCAGTTTCAAGAATCTGAATCCGTCGAACTCAGTAGCGTCAACGAAGAACTCACTATCACGATGGATGGCGAACGTTGGAAACTCGAGCTTTGTACCACTCGGGATGAAGGTACCGTCTGAGAGAGTGACATCCTGAATAGCGCGTCTCTGTAAAGTTGCTAAGATATCATTAGATCCACTCACGGCTAACGATCAAAGAACAACATACTGAGGTTCGGCGAGTTCAGGCGATGAGTCTCGCGAATGAAACTATCCAACTTGTGCATATCCCACAAAGCAGCTTTCGAGAATCCCCCATCGAATTTGACCAAGGTATCAATTACCTCTTTCCTCAACTCTGGGATATACTCTGGATGTGCCGAAAGTTCGAATAGCGTCTGGGTGAGCACGGCAGAGGTGGTGTGTATTCCTCCCACAGCAAGATTCAGTTGCTCCTTAAGATGCATGTCAATGACCGCGGAAGAAGTACCCGGTGCCTTACGAGACATATGGTAAAGCACACTCGTCGGCTGGGGCTCTGGTACACCGTTCTTTCCTCGCTCATCGATTTTACGGATAACGTCGACAACGATCGACCTTCCGAGGTTGAGTTGCCTCTGAACCTCGGCGTAACCTGACACAAATCGATGAACGACCGGCCTCAGCATTGGGGGCCAGAACTTCAAGGCATGCGCGTGCCTTACCCCAGCATGCAGGTACTCGGTAGTTAGAGTGACCCAAGTATCATTGTGAGGGGCATCGCTGTCAATCATGACTCTTGCTGTCAGTATGCCAAGCATACGAAGCATCTTCGGATAGATGTTGACCGAAGTCCATTCTATCGGTGATGAAGGTACGTTAGTCAAGTGTTGTTGTAAGTATATTAGGCTGGTTGGAGAGAGTGTATTCGCAACTTGCCTTCGGATTCAGTGAGTGCGTTGGGGATATAACCGTCAATAAGTGAAATGAAGTCAGGAATGAACATGGCTGGGAAAAAGGGGAAGTTAGTTCTGCATCGGAAACGTCTCGAAGAAAAGACTGACGAAGATGAGGTGTGATTTCCCGCTTGAAAGTAGACAACGCAAACTGCTTCAGTCCGCCCATGTACGTATAATCGATCAATAAATCCTAAGCTCTTTCAGCATGACAAGTCTGGCGTCAGTTCCTCTCCTGATATTACCTCGTCAAGGGAGTTTTGGAAGCTAAGTCCGGGCTCTTTCGAGATTTCGTCCACATATCGATGCGGAAAGATGAGTTTAACCCCTACCCGAGTGTGTCAGCACATGCAATCAAGGAGTGTTGTGGTAATATGAAATTGCTCATACCATCTGCTGTATCCACGCCAAAGATTCTGTCCTTGAACTAAAGGAATTGTTGAGTCCGGAACATCCACCCCAAAGTTTGAAGCTGCATACCTTCTCGTATCCTGTCTGCACAATACCGGGAGCATTGAAAGTGTATTGTCCTTTTCGTTGTTTAGGGTCTTTGACTTCGAATCCGACCAAGGGGATTCCAGACAGCTTGGAAACCGATCGGCGATACGCGAGAACAGCAGCAACGCCGCATAGAAGGACCCAGGCCCAAACAGTTGAGAACATGTCTAGAAGATTGTGGCAGTAATGGTATGATCGGATATTTCAAAGTTTCAAAGTTAACGAGAGTTATAAGTCCAAGTTCTACTTGCAAGACTCTTTTTTGTATATCACACCGGACAAGACTGCCCCTTTTCATCACCATTCATTGACGACATGACTTCATCTCGAGAAGAAAAACAACCACTATGCCCCTCAAATTCCCATAACTCCCCGTGCGCAACAGATTGCACGAATAATCAGTGATCAGTAGCTCCTGATTGGATTGGGCCTGTGGGGTCTTAGCAAACACATCTCATCTCACGCTGCTTCATCGATCCAGAAAGCCGGCTTTCCAGATCGCAAAACGGCCGACATCCGACAGAGCAAGTCTCGAGACTTGAGGAATGCCAAGCTCCCACCAACGCAGTCATAGACTTTTGGTCGTACGGAAAGTTGAGATCTACAGGCACTAGTAGGTTTTCCGGACTCCGGTTCCCGAAAGCCGGGTGTTCTCGAGACCCACCTGTCGTCCGAGAGCGACGGGCATAACACGAAAGTCTATCTCATTGCCGGGAGGTAGAAGCGGTAGCCGAGTCATAATTCTTCCAATAATACGTGTTAGCTGTGCCAGTTTCGATTCAGAGAAGCTGTGGCCAACTACAAAGCCGAACGACTTATCACGCCAGCCAACATGAAAGCAAGACGCAATCGAGTCAGATTTTAAACAGTTATCATACAACTATTACCTTGATTTCTTTACTTTGAAAAGAGTTGACTTCGATTTTCGACTGCCGGAAGGAAACCTTTACTGCCTGGGCATAAGATGACAAGTTCCACAGCCCTTCAAGTTGCCATCATCGGCGGTGGCATAGCCGGACTCGCAGCGGCACGCGTCTTGCGAGAGGCTCATGATGTCACCATATATGAGCGTAATGATCCAGAAGTGAGAGAAAGTGGTGCTGCTGTTGGGTTAGGTCCAAATGGATCGAAGATGGCAGCTAGACTTGGACTCACTAAGGAATCCCTGAAAGCTGTTGTGTCTAGTGGCTTCAGGAGTTATGATCAAAACGGCAACTTGATTAAAGAATCAAGGATCGACTGCCGCAAAGGCTTTGGTTCCGAGTGGTGGATGGTTCATCGCCAGGATCTCAAAGATGCTCTCCTACGAGCTGCAACAAGCCCTGATCTGGGTCTATCTGGCCATCCTGCCAAGATTATCTACAATTCTCGCGTTATGCAAATTAACCCTCAAGATCGAGCTGTAATCTTTGAAGATGGGTCTGAGATCAAAGCGGATCTCATCATTGGTACGTCTAGTCGCTGTGCTAAAGTAAGACGACTGAACCTTAAGAATATCCAGGTGCGGACGGCATTCATTCGAAAGTCCGTCGAGCTGTTGCTGGTCCGTGTTATGCCGAGTCAACTCCCGCGAACCTTTCTTTGTATAGGTTCACCATTAGCCGTTCCAAAATATCGGATGTTCTCGGAGAAATTCCGGATGTGCTCAGATATGAAAATGGCGTTTTTCTGTCTTCCTTTATCGCGGCGGACGGGTCGAACCGAAACGTTGTTGTATACCCCTGCCGCGATCTGGAGGTCATGAACTTTGCTTGCGCTGTGCCAGACAGTATGCTTCGGCAGAAGACCGAAGAATCTTGGACTAAGGATGGCGATGTACATGAAATGCTTGAGAGTTTCAAGGACTTTCCATCATGGCTACTACAACTCATGAAGTGAGCTACCCTACAACATTTTGAAGGAACGCTAAGCTAACTACAACATTACCAGAACCTTGTCTGACGTCAAACTCTATCAGCTCCGTGATGCAGACCCTTTAAGTACCTTTACAAAAGATTCAACTGTTTTGATTGGCGATGCAGCCCACCCTATGGTGCCATATCAAGGGCAAGGAGCCAACCAAGCTTTGGAAGATGCTGAAGCATTCAGAATTCTAGTTCATCCAGACTTCACGAAGGAAAATTTGCCCGGTAAGCTGAAGCAATGGGACCAAGCCAGGTGTAGTCGCGCATCCCAGGTTCAGCTGAACTCAAGAGTGGCGGCAGCTAGAGTTTCGCCTGAGATTATCATGCAAAGGATGAAGTTCAACTGGACTTACGACGGGATTGCAACCTCACAGGTGGGCCTCGGGAGCATCAATGATCTTCCAAGTTCCGACTTTTCTAGATGATCATCTGAGATTTAAGTTGGAGGCAGAGTTTGGAAATAAGGACACTTTTCTATGCGCTTCCTGTGCCATTGCAACAAGTTTACGTAACCTCTCTACTTCTCAACGTGTTCAACTCAGTTCCCCCTTCCTGACCTTCCGCATAAGGTACGTAAGCCAGGTAGTCTTTATAAGCGTTTGATCTTGGGTCGCTAGTTGTTGAACTCTCCGTGCCGCTGCTCTTTCCGGTTGCTTGTGAGCTCTCCCAACCCGAGCGATTGCCCGTTATCCTGATTGTAGTGATGCGTGCCAAAGTGTCTTGAATGCGGCGAGCAACGGAACGCCCTGTTCGTGGCTGATTCCTGTCTGGCTGCTGGGGCGTATACTGCTTCATGCGATACATTCGCGGTGACACTCGTCGAATGAAAGAAGTCATACCCGGCATACATGCACAAATGACACTCATGTGCATCTCAACCAACGACCAAATCGATAGTTCTTTGTAATCGTCTGTACGCGAATTCTAGAGTTAGCTCCAATCTCCGCAAGTCTATAAGATCTCACTCACACGTCGGATTCTGCGTTCCGCCGAACTTCGCCAATGTAGCCAGCCGGATCCCACTCGAGGCCGTCACCCTATAGGGCAATCAGTAACTGCTAGAAGACATACTGTCATATGTATAGCGTTTCTTACGATAAACCAACTAGAAATATGAGGCTCACGCCGATTTTCTTCTTAAGAGTCCACGAGACAGTGATGCTACATCCTTCGATCAACAATCAAGTACTGAACGACCTCTGATATCTTCTTACAATTGAGTGACTGGCAGAACGAACAAAATGAAGTCGATGGCAATATTCACTCCTCCATTGATGAATGCCATGACATTAACGTTGCCGCACTAGTTGGAAGCCCAAAATTAGCCAGTGATCCGAATAAAATGGCAGTACGCCAGGGTGAAGCCCTCTTAGACACATACCTTTCCTTGATGCTCACCGTCCCACTGCGTCCAATTATAACTCACTGGGGAGCATACGAGGACGATACCTAGTATCTGCCCGATACCGTAGATCGTCGTGACCCCTAGCATAATATAGCAAACCACCCGGAACCAGGTCTCGGCGAAGAGACGTAGGTAGAATATGAGGATCGACAGCTTGGTGACAGCTACAACAAATGAGTAGAGAAGCTCCTCGACGAAGAAAAGCTTGACATTATGTCAGTATGCTATCGATTCCCCACTAATTGGGAGGATGTGGTATTGGGGCCAGCCAGTCCTTACCAAGAGAATCTGGGTGATGTTGTCTGGAGAAACCATCCATATGTCCTGCCCCAGACCTTTGCCGATCACTACCGATATGGTCAGCCATGATTCTTGAATAAGGATGCCGGCTCGTGAACACACAAATTTGCGATCCAATGTCAGCTGGGATCAATGCAAGAGTAGATGCAAGGATCAACCAGTCGTCCCAGCCGAACGAGAACGCAGGATTTAGAGAAGGAATTTTGGAGATCAGTCGAGCAGCTAGAGCCACCAGCGCAATAGAGAAGAGAGTCCATGTGATGGGACCTTGATCCGTGTTGCGACGAACGGGCACTCTGCAAGATGTTTTTGAGTATCTCTGTGCCTCTGGTAGTTAAACGCCTGTCAGCATGATCTATATGCAAGGTCTTGTAAACCAAGAGATAGATGAGATTCGAAAGAAGACAGCTTCCAAACAAGTGATGTCATACGTAGAGACTCAGTCACAGTGCAATGCTGTGCCAAACATGCGCCAATGTTTCCGTTGAGCAAATGATTTGTGCAAATACACGTAAAGTCGGTGACGTTGCAAGATGACTTTGCAACCTCTCTCGTTGTGCAATTCAACTACGATACCTTGAGTCAACGTGCACTTAAAATAGTAGATCAGTGGGGTCTTACTGCACATGGGGATAACGAGGCTGCCATCTGCTCCATCGCGGCTGCTGCCGGGTCAAGGGGGGCTGGTGATGTTACCCCGGGCGAAGTTGCATTTGATATTGTGATCAGCTGTATGGGAGTCGATGCTGCTATCACATCCAAGGCGAGGCATGCTAGCCAAACCGCGATGCGCAGTCTGGTCCAGCTCATGGCTGCGTGTCATCTAAGGGTTGAGGCAAGTCGTCCTGTCCGCCTGGCGTGATCATGAACGTGATGGAGAAAAAGTCCAGAACCAACGCCTAGCCATGATTACGAGATCATTGCGCGTGTTTGAAGGATGGGGGCTCCACCCTCTTTATGAGGTCACTAATTGTCGCTACAGCCGGTTGCAGTCTAGATCGAGCGAAACGAGAAGCTATGTGGATCAGAGCAACCCAGGCGTGCCAGGCCTGCCGGGGAGGCGGCGCATGCGGATGAGACATTCGGGCGATGCAGTTGTCGGTGCAAAGCCAAACTCAAAACGGACGATGTTCATCGTCAAGTTCGCTGCACTGAGTCAGACTGTCTACTAGCTAGAAAATTGCGAGCCCAAATTACTGCCCACTCGAGCTACGCTGTCGTGGACTCGGACAAGGTTTGTAGCCGTCGTTCCAGAGCATAAAGAGACGGCAGATTGCCACGGGACGTGGAGCGGCATGTTCGACTCCGCAAGGGCACAGATAGCTTGGTTGCCCGGCTCGGTCCAGAATCGGGGATGACTCGATCCATGGGAAGCGCGGGCCTTTTTGTGTCGTTTACAAGATGTCGCGACACAGTGATTGAATAGACTTTTGCCCAGTTCTCTCTTCCCACGTGGCAGCTACACAACCTACCCTTAAGAATGGGAGCTTGCCCGCCGAGCATCCACGCGGCAATGACACGAACAGAACGGAGCAATTTCCTGCGAATTTCCCCGAAGGATTACGCAACAACACTCCACGAACACTCAAAAGATTGAGAACACGACGAGCCTTCGGCACCAAGATTGCACGCCCATCTTGTTTACACTAAAGCACAGGTTCATCGGCCAGTTTAAGAGCCTTGATGATATGCAAGAGGAATGCTCGACTCGAAGTCTTAGTACTTGGGCCATACGTGACTCGCGTATCAGAGCTCATAACTTTATTCTAGGAAGCCTTGATAGATCGACTCGTCGAGCATGGCCGAAGGAGTCATTCGCTGTCCGTGCTTTGCTTAGTCTGAAGGGATTCTTAGTCCTTATTACCATGTAATTGACGGGTTGTTTGATCGCATGTCCAGATCTGAATGATTTTGATGTGCAATGCGATACCGAGCTATTACACAAGTGTTCACCTATCTTGTGAGAGTCATGGTCTAGATATGGGATACCTGGGTAGTTCCCAGCTCTATCGAGGCTGTCTTCAAATCAATGCTCGTTACAGATTGAGTCTTATAGCTCACAAGACACAGAACCTGGAGTTTCTCGGATCAAACTGGGTTCTAGGATCCTAGACTGAACAAGTCCGAGCTAGCCAATGACATCCAATAATGACATGCCCAGATGAGTATGGCTGAAGGTTACACCTGGACCTGCCCTACTTCGTAATAGAACTCAGAAATGTTTTGTTGTGCAACCATCAGGTACAGAAGTGTTTATAATCAATTCTCCGGAACTCGATGAGGGCTAAGTCTACACGGGCAGGTATGAAGAGGCGAGAGGATCAATGACAGATATATCCTGCAGCCTGTCTCGGATCACGGAGCTGCGCCACAGCTATACAGTCAAACTATCGCGTACTAATTCGTTTCCAGATTTACGGATGCTGGGCTTGCACAATGAGTGCGAAGTGCCTAGTTCTTGAAAGGAAGGCAACCTGACTTGAATTTCTGGCTGTCTTATCATTCTGCCGATTGAGTCCCATATAGGAAAGTGAGAACGTTGCCACGCTTCCTTTCATAGCTTGGCAGATCCTATAGGATTTTACTCTTACCCTTACATCCAGAACTGCAAGTCTCATAGGGCAATCGTCAGCTAGCCTTCGCCCCGCCAAGATGACTAGTGAGTCCAGCAATTATAGCAATTATCTCGGCTAAGGTATGAAGTAAGAATGTATTGCCGAAAATGCCATTCTCTGTCCAATGTTGTTAATGCCAGAGAGCTATAAAGACTACATGTAAGCGCCCAGGAGGCCAAATTACCACTCAATCTCATGAATCACACCAGACCAACAATTTGAACATCTTCGAGTCTGACTATATCACCGTCTCCAAGTCAAAGAACCTCGTTTAAGTCTCAAAATGCGTTTCTCCATCGCCACGCTCCTGACCGCCATCATGGCCGTGACCACGGTGGCAAGCTCTGTGGAAGCTGAGAAGCGCCAGCTTTCGGCTGTAGGTGTCAGTTGACAACGCGTAACGAGTTGGACTAACAGATCCGATTAGTGCGTTCAGCAATGCATGGATGATCTTGGCATTTACGACGGACATGCCATTTCCCAGTGCAGGAGAACCTGCGGTGAACGCCCTTGAGAGAGTTGGGTGAGTGGCGATGACTTAATCATCTCTCCTGAAATCACAATTCCTGACCCCAAGCCCTCTCTTTCGGTACGGTAACTACAACGTTCTGGCCGCTTACTCCTTCTCGTTCTACAGCACCGAGTCCACTAGACACCTGGGGTCGCGCACTGTTCAGGGACTATCTTTAAGCGATCATACGTTCCAATTGGGTGTCAGAGTAACCCCTGGCCGGACTTTTGACGACGTGGAGGTTCCAGTCGTTAGAAGGTCTACAGAGAGTACCTTGAATGTTGATTGGTGCAAACATGATAGGCTGGAGCTGTCATCACCTTTCTTAGTTTTCCTATCTACCAATACATTGTTCAGCAGTACTTTGATCCTGTCGAGTTTACCAACTTGTTCATTTTGGCAAGATTGATTGTCGCTACTGATGAAGCTCTTAAACCCATTTTCTTGCTACATGAACTGTCTGGTAAATCTGAATGCCGAGTATAAATTTCGCTCGGTGTTGTCTAATAAGTCTTTTTTGATGACCATCCAGAAAGCTCAACAGGCAATGTGTGTTCCTGAGAAAAAGGGGTATGCACGAAGCTGCATATGCCACGCCACTGCATGTGGCCATTTCCAGCAAGACACATGTACTGAACAAACCAAACTACATGTACCTACATGGCTGGTTTCCGAATCAACATGGGCTAAGTATCGGGCCATCGTTTACTACGGGCATAGCTTGGTAAGTAATCCACCTGCCTCATTGGACAGTCTTTAGGCGATTAGTGGCCAGAAAGTCTCGACCATCAAAGACCAGATGTGTCGAGTTATTGGCGTTCTAGAGGGGTGACCCGGCGCGTAGTCTCACCGATGTGGTATTCTCACCGTAGAGTCCATCGGGCCTTTTGCTTCTAGTCATTCCATATCTCTTGCATGATCATGGAGTGCTTGCTCATGTTGTCTGTTCATTGGGGTTCTATGAAATTTCCAAAGTCTCCGCCGTCACAAATCAGTAACGTTTCGCGGAAGTCTAATCACATGTAAGATATTTCACAGCCAACCGTTTCAGTTGGTTGGTCGAGAGCCAGGAACGTTTGACGCGCTAGTTCCCGCGAACATGGCCTAGACCTACGATATGATAACCACCCTCCGGGTTTGTTTGGTGGCAACCGTGAAGGATCACCCGGTTTCTCGGGAGGTGGGGGCGGGGGCAAGATGCTAGGGAGGCAATCAGGCCTGCCGAACCTTTTTGCCGGCCGGTGTCACGATCAAATACTTATTCTCGCTGTCCCCTCTTGGCACTCACCTTCCATTATTGTCGTTTCTCGCCGTTTTTGAGTAAACATTTGTTTCCAAACAAGAAACATCTGTTACAAACATGGGAGTGCTGGGAGCTTACTCCCAAAGAATGAGGCCTCGGTATTTCTCAACATGACCACGGGCAAGTGATGGTACTCAAATTCTCAAATCAGCAACCCCATGCCCGAACCCTCACTCCATGTAGATACCCATAAAGCCTATCCGTTTATGACTTTGATTGAGACTCACACGCCCCGTGATCGGAAAGATCTGCCCGTCCACTCAACACGTGAGTGAATTAAGGCTAGCGTCAAGTACCGCGCGGGACGATCGAAATGAGGAGATTTCATGTCAGGATCTGCGTCTAGACCGGATGTCAGAGATCCACTGCATGCAGGTATCTTGGAACCCTTGCATAATGTCCCGCTGTGACAAAGCCTTAATTGTAAACTTACATGGTGGGCGTGCCTCGCCGTTGGTTCGCTCCAGAAGAGAGGCAAACATCCTGCTTAGAGGTTGAGTTATAATCACACGGCAATCAGCATGTCTTGTCACCGCCCCTCGGCCGGCTCCCTCCTCATCGGGGCTTTGGTCGGGTCCGCTTCGTTGGAAGACAAAAGTTCTGGTGAAGCTGGTCCAGATAGCCGCCGTTGCAGTCCCGGGCCGTTCACCTCCCTGATTGGATTTTAAGATTCACAAACATGGGAAGTGATGCTCCGCACCTGCCCGTTGGGTACTGGGTGTATTGGATGTCACGTTCTTATGGTCAAATGAACGCATTCCGCGGTTGCAACGGCAAACCGAAAGCAGCGAAGCATACGACGCTGCAAACTCCGTCGGCCGGAACTATGATGCGGAAGTAAAAAGCACCCGGTAAAACATCTTATTCTCCGATGTTCGCATCTGGCTATTAAAGAATCGACGTGCCTCTTCGAAAGTTTAGGTTCTGGACAATAAGTTCTACTGCAGCACCATCCAGCCTTGATACAATCAACTCACAAGATCATTCCAGACATCTCAGATCCAATACCCACACCATGAAGACCTTCTCCATCGCCGTTGCCATGCTAGCGTCCCTAGTCGCTGCAGGGGACTTTAGCAAGAGTTGCACGGACGAACACATCGACCCCGCAACCCAGGTCCTGACGGCGAACTGCAACGCCGGTGACGGCAAGGGCACGGTTAAGTCGACTTCCCTCGACCTCAACCAATGCTTCACCTATACAGGCACCAAGATCCAGGTATGCGGATTATCTACCCTATTTCATGTGCCTTCCGTTGCTGACTTTCCTGGTGTAGTACAGCGGCAAGGGCCACTTGGGTGATTCCTGCAGCGACTGCTATGTCTACCGCATCGAGGACCCAGTCTACGGGCCGATTTTTGGCACCACCCGTGTTTGGTTGAGCTGCTCTTGCAACGGCTCCGAGAGCCAAATCGAACTTGGTAAACAGCACATTTTCTCCCCTTTGGTCCCTGCAACCTGCTGACGACGTCTTCGCATCAGATACTACGCCCGTGTCCAACCAGTACGGAACTCTCAGCTGCACATCATGATCTACGAGAATGAGAGGCCCCTATCAGTTACCGCTAAACACACTCTGATGTGGTTGTGGCGAGTCGTGTTGGAGGCCATGAATGATGTTTGACGAATCACAGAGCATGATTTGAACGACTGTCAATCTCTGCCGCTGAGCGGCCAGATGCGATGTGGTTGGATGGAAATCATGGACACTTTCTCAAAAGTTCATACCCTTCTTGTACATACTTAGTCCCTCTTGTTCAGCATACTTAGTAGCTATATTTCAATGTTTAGTGTTCTATTTCTTTCGTACACGGTATCAGGTACGATCCTTCTTTAGACTCTAGAGACGACTTTGCCCAATTTCTTAGAAACGCTGTTCTTCTGGAACACACCCAACCAGTGCTGTGGGACCATTGAGTCGACGACTTAAACAAATCATTCGTCCTCACCGAATTCATGAAGTGAAAGATCCCATCTCAAACGAATCAAAATTCCCTTCCTTGTAACACCCCGAAACTCCACGCTTCCGTCAATGCCGCACTCTCAAAGCAAAGTCAAGGGACTCGGCGGTCCTGCTCGATCCCCCGAACCAGACAAAGACATATTTGCCATCATTCTCGCAAGGCTGGGTAGTGTCTCCCAATTGTATTCGTCCTTCCACTGGTTGCCAGTCTTGGCCTGGATGACGAGATCATACAGATTCGCCAATTCCCGGCTGTCCCACATTCCCTCTCTCCGCTTCATGCCGCGGAGAACATCGACGATCCTCCGTTCGAGGTCAACATTGTCGCAAAAGGCGCAGATGTATGCAAGCGAGGGAACAATGTCTGCCGCGAGAGCAAACATGGGCCTGGGAAGTCCTTCCCTGCTGGCCACAATCTCCTCGGCCATATCAACGAGCCCGTGCAATTCGGCTATGTTGCCATTCTTCATGGCACACGGCCCCTCTTGGGCGTTGAAGATCTCCCAGCTCTTACGAGAGAAGCGAAGCGCTTTCAACTCGTTCAGGTCCGCCGGCTCCAGTACATCCGGCAGGCTCTCTTGTAACAAATCGAACCGGCAACACCAAATGTCGAATAGCCTCGTTGCCTCCTCCCACGCTGCCTTTTGCTGGTCCTGCACCTCTTGCGGAGGTTCCGGCGTATTGCAGGCCGAGGGGCCTGAGTGCCAGCAATTATCGGATTCGCAAAACCAGCACGAGGTGTCTTCAAAGGCGTCTGAGAACGTCAACTCGACAAAGTGCAGGCGGTGCCGGGCTTCGGATACGTTTTCGAACGGTGTGTTGCGCTCGTCTTCGGATTCTGGCTGTGTGAAGTAAGATAGATCGGGGACAACCTCGTCTTCAATCAGCATTGAGGTGTCCATGCCGACGCATGTAAACATGGTTGTGATGTCGCACAACTGGTCAAAGTGTTTCTTGACCGTGTCTGCTAGTTGTCTGTCATAGGCCGACAGGGACGATGGGTCGCGTTGATTAGAGAGGGCGGCTTGGTGGAGTGACTCGAGGACTTTGGACCCAGCTCTCAAGTGCTGAATGGCCTTGTCGTATTGACCTCGCACAATCTCGTAACAAACGAACACTAGACAGCAGATGAGAGTGATTCGAATGTTGACGGGTGACGGATCGGCCATGATCTGTATCGTCTCTGAGACGGCCTTTCGGTAGTGCCTCACAGCTAGATCGTTAAACGCTAGGGCGGATTCGGAAGGTTGTTCGTCAAAGTATGGGTTCTCGAGAAATCCCCTGTGAGCTACGCCGAGTGCAATGATAGCGTGCTTTACCGAGTCTGAGTAGTAGCCGAGTGGGAGGATGTAGTTGCTCCATAACTTGGCGAGAGGTGTGGCGGTTCCGAAATCCGGGACAGTACATCGGTTGACGTGATGGAACATTAACCTCTCGAGGGTTGTACCGGAGACGTCCCAATCCACAGGAGGCGATAGCTGCATTACTGAGTTGATAGGTCGCCGCCGAGATTGTGGAATCGAGCGGGTCGAGCATGATGATGCCGGGCTCGGCCGTTTGCTTGGGAGCGAGGTCGGATACCCATCGCACTTGTGTTTGTCCTTGCTACACCGCTTACAGAACGGCTTCGCTTCATCGCACTTTACATGTCGGGCTCTGAGAACGGAATCTTTGTTAGCTGCTGGAGAAATAGAGTTGTCTACGTGGAGGATGAAGCAGCACAGTCGGTAGTTGTAGGGAGAGGCGGAGAAGCCTTACTTGCTGTCAATGGGGTAGGTGGCGTCAGTTGAACCAGTCTTTAATAAACTACAGTGGCATCAGTGTTGTCACAAACCATGTTAAACATCCGGTCCTGACCTTTGATGCGCTCGCCCTAGTCCGCTTGGGTTTCTTGGGTGCGGGTACCACCGAGAAGACTCCCGTACCCGGGATTGAGGTATCCAATGACATGGTCGGCTTCGGGTGCGTAGTGTGCGTAATAGTATATGCGAGCGTATCTAGGCGCATAGGATTCACTGGTAAGAGAGCAAGGTAGCCACTGACAGGCCGTCGAATCCTGAACTCAGTACTCCGTACACCGTTGGGAGTGAGGCTCTCTCGGAAATCGGGTTGTGCGGGCGCTGGAACTAAGACAGGGGATACACTTGCCAAGATTGGCGCGTTCGGGCGGCGCCCACTATATAAAGCCAACGTGTCGAATACGGACGATCGCGACCCTCGGCCGCCGTATGCCCCTGGCTGGTCCCTGCGACGTCAGCCCCTTCGTCAGAATCGACATGCGTTTGGGCACTAGGTTTAGTCTCTTACGACAGAGCCAATCAGACCGACAAAACGTAATTTTTTACCTCATGAATTATGGGGCTGGTGATGGTGAGGCAGTTTTAAAGACTCCAGATTGTCCAAATCAAGCCTACCAGGATGAGAAAAACAGCTGCCTAGTCGGCGTGGGCCACACGGCGACGCCGATAGATTGAAAACGCTTCTTTCAGCCCTACGAGGCCGAGTATCAGTCCCGTCACGTTTCTCGGGGTTTCTCAAAAGAGTTTGACTGGCCGATGATGCCCTCTAACTCCTAGTCTCTTGCCCGTCTCCCCTGAGATGGACATACCTTCTAGGCTCTCGCCCCGTGGTCCGTGGAGTCTGGAGATTCAAGTGGCCCAGTCTCAGATCTCTCTCGACAACCAACATCCCTGCCCAGGTCACATTTTCCAACGGCAAGTTGAACTCGGCATCGAGTGCCGGTCGTCTGTGCTGCGATTCGGAATAACGGCGTGAGGCCGCCGCCAATTGTAGGTTGGTCTGTCCCCAAGCCTCCGAAGCTCCGTGGCTTCTAGCGCCGGGCCTTTAAATCTGCAGGGAACCTAGGCCTGGAACATGTGAAACTCAAATTGGCTGCTGCCTAGAACACGAACGCTTGCAACGTAGTATCGTTGTTAATTCAAGTCTGTCTACAAACTAACGATTAGAACTTGTAGATTGACGTTTCCTACCATTAAGCCCGACTAGAGAGATAGCTAAAGTCGTCGGACAACGATCCCCTTGGCTGTCAACTCTATTTTTGTCTTTGAGAGTCACCTCTTAACGTCAGTTCTACTAGTGAATCTTCCCATCATTCCTTGTTGTTAGCTAAATGCCGAAGACTTACACCTGTTGAATGCACAAATTGGTGACTGCCCTTGGAGTGAATCAGGGGCTTCGCGCTCGCGTTCCACTAGCATCAGTGTCTCCAGCTCTTGGCCCCAAAACTTACCATGCTTGGACAATTTATCTAGGATCATTAACATGCTTACCCACACTGGGTCCCCAAGACCCGTCCTGTGCCACGCTAGTTACCAACGCCGGCAGCGTCTCAACTTGACTAAACTTGGCGAGACGCGTCATGAAGATTTCCAAGGCATATTCTGGCTAGTTCCCGATGAGCTACGATGCGTGTTTGATGTCACTGATCGAAACGTTTCTAGCACTAGGAACTTGACGACACGCTATAGCAGATGCTTGATAGCCATTCATTTGGATGGCATCCTGCCGATAACCAATGCTTGACGCGCTTAGGAATGTTCTGGCTTGAAGTGATTGATTGGCCATCACATTAGGCAGGCCATGAACTTTTGTAGCTCGGGGTGAAGGTTAGTTTGCACGCACAAGATCACCAAAAATGCCACAATGTATCGCCGGATCGGTTGTGGCCACGCGTACAATATGCAATGCTAGAACTTGACTCGACGAGGTACGAGATGTCATCCGATCTGATAGACTGCGCCATGGAATGAGGTCTTTTCCGCGGCTTTAGTTCAGGTAGAGCTTTGTATTTTGAGACACGAGTTCAAGGGGGTACTTCCCCAGCCAAGTCTAAGCTCGGCCATGTCAGTGTCGATCTGCAAGATTCGTCTAGGGGCCAGAAACAAGCTCTGAAGCAGACGTGCCCGATAACATGGGATGACATGGTGACACCAGCTTCCACTGGACGGTAGACGTCCGCGCCGCGACGAGTCTCACTGACAGCTGTAGCTTGCATGAGACACCAGGCAGTGCTCATCAGACCAAGCCCCGAGAACAGCCTCAATCAACTGAAGTAGGTCTCTTTGCTTTGCATTCACCAAATGATTCATTCGCCGATGCATGTTAAAACTAAATGACAGCAGCGGATATGGATTATGCGAATAGGGACCTTGTACAAGTATTGGAAGCTTGGGCCTCTGGGCACCAGTAGATATACTGAAGAGTGAAACGGGTAACTCAAGTACGAATATAGTAATGGCAATCGGTACAGAGCAATATGGGGAACATCCCCCGAGTTCCGCGGAGATGACCTACAATTGGCAATAGCTTCAGTATCCTGAGACTATCAACGGCGTCCCCCGCATAAGACATACAAGTCCGTCAAGGGTCCCTCATGTAACATAAACATCCAGGGGGCTTAAGCAACGCAGGGGGAGGCTTGGGCTCGGAGGCCTCGACCCACCCGAAAAAAAGTCCGTCCTAGAGTTCTGGTCTGACCCATGCAATTCAGGTAAGGCGTTCTTCGAATCTTATCGTAGGAATCACATCGACAAATTTATTGCTGAATGTTGTTCCGTCAAGGAAGGTTGTAAAAAATTGTCGATCCAATGGCAATGAAGATCCCTTATGGCCTACGTGTCTGTGCCAGCCCTGGTAAGCAGATCAATCATCTGTCGGTCGGTGCTACTCGGTCGTTTCCACACGAATCGGTCTTTTCCGTAACGGTTTGCATATAGAAATGCACCCTACCACGGTAAGCGTGTCCGAGGGGCGCGGGTCTACGTTGTGAGTGGTGTGACTGGGCTGTGGGTATCGAGGTGCACCTGGACACGGTGGTGGGTAGATGGGGCTCCGAATCGAGTCGACCATCTTAACTATGTGCGTTCACCAGTTCACCAGTTGAGGGAAATTGCGAGCTGAGACAAACCGTGAGAATCTGCTGTTCTTTCGAGGTGAGAGTGCACTTCACCTTCTTGGTTGGTCGTGGTCCTTATGGTACGCTAGTATTAAGCGTAAATCTACTCAGCCCAGTATGACAGTTGCTGCCTTGGCGTTGGCGCAAAGTCTTTTTGTTACCGTTTTCGACATGGGAATAGTTGAGTCCGAGTGAAAGTTGTCAACTTTCTAGAGAGCTGTTAAGGGAGCGACCTTACCTTATCAGGAGACGATCGATCTATCATTGATGCAAACCGCGACAAATGGGGTTGCCTTTCCTTGGAAACGACTAACCGACGCAATGCATCGAATCCCTCGTACCCTCCAGCATCAGAGATGTAAAGAATGCGCATGCCAAAGAGCCAAGCAAAAGGTTTGACAAATACCTGAAACCTCAAAGTCGACTCACGATTGCCGTTGATCTTACAACCAGTGTTGAGTCCTGAAGAGCTAACATCTTGCGTACCTCAGCAATGCGTTCCTTCTACTCAGACCTGGGCTTCGAAGGACTGTCACAATTGCATGATAGAAATTGACACGTCACGAGACTCCACGCCGACGGACAGACATATAAGCGCTCCCCGAATCAAAACCGAGTTCCAGTCACCAAAGTCGGAAAACTCTGTCAGCTGAGAGACGCTGAACAACCTGACGGATTTATCGATCCAGTCTAACTTAGATCAGCCTCAAGGGACACTGCGAGTTCTTCATGCCACATTGCTCGTCACTCGACAGTCTATCCCGATGGATTACAAGTCTTATCCAACTCTACGCTTCTGCAGTGCCGCCATGTTTGACGTGGCTCTGCTGCGAGACCCAAACCTGCCGACTACCTAACAGTTCAGCACCGTGAGAAACCGTCTTGAGACAGTTGTCGACCACACGCTTCTACTTTGAGAGGCAGAATCTCGCCTGTACGCTATTGCTTGGGTTCTCAAGCTGCAAGACTCTACGAGAAACGCCAGGTCCGGCTGTGGACTGGTTCCAGCTACGTGGCATTTATGGAACGTCTCTTCGACATCATCGGCTCTGCCATCTACGGATCAAGAGGCACGGTAGACCACCGGCAACGGAAATTGGCTTGGCGACACCTCTGGCTTATCTGGTATTTTACCTAACGGACTCTGCGACTTCTTCCAAACATCGAACCGCCAAGTTGAACCGCTTCACTCATCAAAACAGGAGAGCAAACATCCAGTCACCAACACCCCATCTCTCACAACAACCTCAAAGACCCTCAACCAACCCTCCAACATCCACCCTCGAACCCTCAGGCCTCGTAACCCAACACTCCGCCCAAAACCACCCATCCCCCTCCAACCCCCTCTCATCAAGCCCCCTCCGCCTTACATCCTCAACCGCAGCCCTCTGCTCCTCCCTCGAACTAAACCTCCTCTGCCGGAACAACCTCCCCTCAACCTTCTCCGTCACGAATCCAAACTCCATCCTCAACCTCTCCGCGACCTCATCAAACGAGAAGACGCGCAGTACAAACGTCACCATCCACAACTCCGAGGGCGAACTCGGCGAAGCCCGCGCGGCGGCAGCGATGCGGGTAAAGGTCGAGGCGCCGACGTAGCCCACCCCGCCTGTACACACCACAAGCTTTACATCGCGGAGCGCTTGGCGGAGGTCTGATGAGGGGTGGTGGGTTTCGAGGTTCTCTATGAAGCCGGCTGCGTGAAGACCTGTTTTTAGGGAATACGATATCGCTTCCGGTGCGACGTCTAAGCCGATTACCTCTACTTCGTTTTTCGAATCCTGCTCGTGCCGCAATCTACGTCCCGCGAAGAACCGCTCGTCAGCCTCAATCTGCTCCCGAGAGCAGACTTTCGGGGTGGAGGCGTAGTGTTCCGCCAACGCGTTCATATCGATGTCGTGGCAGAGGAGCGCGGCGTTGATCCCGTACGAAGAGCATACATCCAGAACCTTGAGTTTGTTTGCTGCGGTCACGGCATCATCGCCGTCGGAGGTTGCGGATGGGTTCCTCGCGGAGATATGCTGGAGAATGCGGCTCACAAAGGGAAGTGCCTGCTGCGGGATTTGGTATTGGAGCGGCGTCAGAGCCGCGAAGTAAGCGCGGGGATCGGGCTTGTTGTAGATTGATTTGAAGTCGGCTTTGCGCGTGTTGCTGAACTGTTCAGGCTGCTCTTCGATCGTCATCTTGTCGCTGGGCTGCGAATGCGGAGTGTATGTTTTATAATGAATGATACTAGAAGGTATGGATCGTAGCTTTCTCTCTGGTCTTCATAGATGCTTGGTAGCAACCAAGGGAATCTTGGCCAAGATATATCTCTTTCAATTGACATATGTCTTCGTGTCAGGACACACTACATCTCCTACGCAAGGAAGTCAGGTACAACGACACAAAGCAAAGAGCCAAGATCAGCAACGAAAGGCACCGGCCAACCAATTCCCTCAATCTCCTCATTCACATGTGCTTAAATCAAGTTTTCCGCGGGACCTGCATACGCGTGGGCTTTCACTCACATCTGTTGAACTGAACATCACCATCCCATCAGGATCTCGGTCTGCAAGGTCGGATCCTACCTACCAACCATCTTAGCTCCATCGAGCCCACTTCTGCGGCGCGGGCCGCGAGGAAGTCAGCCCGCTTGCCTCGCTTCTACTAACAGCCGTTACTTTGTCGATTCAGTCTACGAAAAATACGCTCTATGCATTAGCGGCGGGGCCAATCTGCACGAAGAACGAGTCGTCAATGGTCATCTGAGAATCTTTGCTACTTTGCGTATCTCGATGAGGAGTCGCGCCATGTAGGCTGCTGTAGGCTCATGCCGCCATGTGTGAGTCTGACGCAGGGCGACTGAGCGAACTCGTAACCGAGCTGCAGCAATTGACATCAGGGTGTAGTATGGGGACTTTCGTGAAGGGAGGCGGGGTCCAGCTACCATTAGCCGGTTTGGACACACTTCTGGGAAATTTGCTGTCCGAGACCTCACTCAAAATTATACAAAGCATCGTCTAGTTCTCAGGTAATTATGGTTGTATTAAATCATTACTATATCATACTATGCGCTCGTAAGACTAAGCCGTTACGTCTAGTACTTTCCCGTGATCTGGATCTGAGGGGTCTTGTAGACATCCCAGTTGTCCGCGTGCGTGGGGTTTCCGAAAGGACGGAGAGCGGCAAAGCGCAAGGTGTAATTACCAGGCGCAATCTGTGTGCCGTTGCCCAGCTTGCCGAACCACCAGTGCTCGTGGTAGGTCGCGCCAGCGTTGCGGTAGATGTCAGTGATGGGGTAGGTGAAGGTATCGTTGGGGTCATACTGCGCAGGGTCAAAGGTCTGGATTTCGCCAGAGCCGACCCACGATGCGGCCGAACCAATGTAACCGTTCTGGCCCTCAACGGGAGGGTAGACCCACTGGCGCTCAGTCCAGCCAGCCTCATAGATGTCCCAACGTGTCTGGCGGGTTCCCCAAAGGAGCTTCTGGAAGATCCTAGGGAAGTCCTGAGCCTCAATACTGAGGTCAAAGGAGTAAGACGCCTTCTGGCTAATGGGAATATCGTTCACGGTTGAGACAGATTGTGGCCAGCCAGCCTCGTGGACACCGCCAAGGGTGTTGCGGAGATCGGCACCAACACCGGCATAGGGAACTGAGACTTGCTCGCCGTTGCTGCCCTGGATGACGACCTTGCCTCCGTAGAGCGGCAGGCCGGTCGCGTTCCAGCCAAGGTTATCGGGGTTGTTGAAGTTAACGGACACAGTCTTAGTCTCGCCAGCCTTCAGGGTGAAGTCACGAGGAAGGCTGATGTCCGGAGTGTACGTCTTGGGGGCAAGTTGGGCAAAGGTCTTCACGCGCTTAGTTCCGGGAAGGCTGGAGGTGGCGGGGATCCAGGCGAGGGCATCCACACCGGCACCAGGCTGAACGGAAAATTTGTAGGTGACGTCCGACTTGCCGTTGTTGGTGACAGTCACGTCGTGGTATCGGCTGAAGTAGCGGGTGTCGTTGAGCTGGATCTTCTCGAACTCGAGCTGAGTGTCGTAGTTGAGAATCTTCCAGGCGTCGATCTGACCGTTACCGACCTGAGCCGGGGGCGCGCTGTAGCCATAATCCGTAGCAGTTCCATCGGACCAAGGCAGAGCGTAACCACTGGATATGATGCGGCGGGACAGAGCACGAGCGAAACCCTTGCCCTGGACGCTGCGACCACCCTTCTCAGAGATGTAGAGCGCGGCGACACCAGCCACGTAAGGGCAGGCCATGCTCGTGCCCGACAGGATGGAGTAGGTTCCGTCGAGGTAGGTAGAGAAGATGTTACCACCTGGGGCGGCAATGTCAGGCTTCAGCTGGTTGTCGTACAGCAGACCCCAGCTGGTGAAGATGTTGGGGCGGTTTCCAGCCGGGTAGTCGAGAGCAATCGGGATCTCGGGGTTGACCGAGAAGTCAGCAGTGACGGTGGTGTTGGCCTTGATGGCGTTGATGAAGGCAGCACCGGAGTCGGCAGTGATCATGGCGATCTGGCTATCGGTGTTGCTGGTGCTGGGAGTCGTCATGGGCGATGCGTTGTTGTAAATGAGGATGTACTTCGCGCCCAGGGCAGCAAGGTTCTCTTGCTTCACCTGGAATGTGCAAGTTCCTCTACGAACCAAAGGAATTTTGCCCGTCAAGTCGGGGCTGCCCGCCAGGTAGGGCGTGCAGCCATCAGCGGTGGCACTCGTATCGGTGTTGAGAGCGACAATCGGCCAGTCGACAATGGTGTTGGGGAAGTAGGTTCCCGCAGGAAGGTATCCGACGCGAACGGTCTCGCTGCCGCCGTAGGTAGCTTCGAAGGGGATGGCCGGGAAGACCTCTGTCTCAACGGAAGCCACAGCAATGACATTCTTGCCGGATGATCCAGAGCTACCGTAGAAAGGGCCGCTGGCACCGCTGTTTCCAGCGGAAATGGTGACGACGATACCCTCATCAACCAAACGAGAAGCAACTTCGGCCCAGGCGTTGTTAGACCAGCCGTTGGAGCCACCGATACTGGCAGTGATGATATCGACACCGTCGTCGTAGGCGGCAAGGAATGACTCAATGAGAGTCGCCGTGTCGGTGGACGCCGCGTTGGAGAAGACCTTGTAGGCATGAAGAGTGGCCTCGGGGGCAACACCGACCCACGAGTCAGTCTTGCCAGCGACGATACCAGCAACGTGGGTACCGTGGCCGCGGGTGTCGAGAGGATCTTCATCGGGCGCCTTGGGACCGCTGGCCGGGTATGAACCATCACCGACAAAGTCGTAGCCATCGGCAACCTTGAAACCAGGGCCGAAACCGCCACCCAGCTGTTATGTTGTAAGTGTATGTTCACATTCACGATGGGCGCAGCTCCAACTTACAGCAGGGTGCTTGTACCAGATACCGGTATCAACGACACCAACCTTGACACCCTTACCAAAGATGCCCTGGGCGTGAAGCTTGGCTACACCAGTGGCATTGTGTGTCGAGTATGTGGGAGCATCCTCAGGCGCAGCGGCCTTGGGTTCTGTCGGCGCAAGCTTGATCTGCTCGTTGACCCAGACGTTGACGACGTCGGGGAGCTCCTGCAGGGTGTCGAGAGTGAAGGTGTCAGTCTCGATGCTGGCACCGGAGAAGACGTTGCTGGCGAACTCCTTGACGACGGTGATGCCATCTGTGGAGGCGACATTTTGACGACGAACGCGAGCGCTGGAACCCTAGAGTAAAAAAGACGGTGAGTGTCAGCTGGGGGCTACAACCTGTGGGAAGGCTTTCTTTGGGCAGCAGCCACGCGCAGCGGGCACTCACAGGAGCATATTCGATGATGAAGCTCTTGGCGATGAAGGTGGGAGTCTCCTTCTCATCGCTGGCTTCTTGGCGAGGGCCGAGGGCCGCAACGCCTCCAAGGTGGAGAGCGAGGGCGAAGGCGGAAACAGTGGCCGAGATGCGCATCTTGCCGGGTGCTGGGTCTTGCCTTGATATGAACGAGGGTGAGAGAGCGCAAAGCTACCGAAGGAAACCAGGTCAAGATGGCATCGCGACGGCGACGCGGTTTAAGTAGTCCTTATCTCACGCTTCTCGCTGACAACCAGATGCCCGTAAGGTGGCGTCGCCGATTCCGGGAGGCAGATGCCCATGAGCCCATGCCTGCTTAGCAGTGAGGCCAGTCTCAAGCCCGGCATAGCAAGAGCCGTTAAGAGAGGTAGTACGAGGAAGACGAAGCTACCTTGCTCATATCCCCTGTTGAAGACGTGATATCCAGGATTCATAGGCATGCTCATTGGCCAGAGCTACCAAGTTGTACGCAGCTAGCTGCATGTGTCTTGTGTGCGCATGTTTAGTTGCATGGCCAGGTGCAGAGTCGCGTTGAGAATCGAGTGCTTTGCTGCAAGGTCCAAAGACTAGGGGATGGGGAAGCTGTAGCATAGAGTGACAGAGAGAGAGAATAGGCATGCTCGCCCGGCGGTTGAATGGCGCGACCCATGAGGCGCGGGCCGTGCTATCTGGGGCAAACAACGAGAGTGTAATTTCGCAAGGGTCCAGACGGGCGAGTCGCAGTCTTGGACGTTGATGCCGGTCAATGGAGGTTGTTCATCTGGAGAGCCGCCAAGACTTGGATGAGCTTCCTCGTTGGGATGCAGTGGATGGCACGGCGCAGAGGATGCAGGCCAGGTGGGGTCCAATAGTGCGAATGGCGTGCGGTACGGGTGCGCCGTTCGTTGGACACCTACCGCCTTGAGATGTCCTCCACAACCCGGCCGTTGTGCATGCCAAGACGTGGCATCAAGGCCTAGGATTGTCTTGATAGCGTGGGTCATGGATGGTCTGTGTCTGGGTGCTGTTCGACCGTTCATGGCAGAGCACTTGGGCCAGAATTGGGCGCGGGGGTGCATCTCGCCAGACGAGGAATCAGGCGGAGTGGTCGATCCTTTGAGAGAACTGCCTCGTAGCCAGCCGTGCTTCGTCCGATGTTATCGAACTAGACACGGCGTTGACGGGTTGATGAAGCTATCATGTGTGGCAAGGCAGCCAAGAGGTTGTACTTGTGGCTGCGAGGGCACATGGCAATGGCTATGTGCCACCCTGTGGACCTGTCGCACTCCAATGCAGGTTCAGGCACTGGTCCGGTATGCTGCTATTCATATCTGCGTACGGATATTATCATTGTCGCATAGTCGAGACATTGACAATAAGAAAGAAGCCATCGCTACCGACACGGGAGTTGGTGACCGATGTCGTTGAAGAGAGCTGGGCCGCATCGATGGTGGCGTCTTCGGCGTTCATGGCGTTGATGGCTTAAGGATGTTGCAGAAAAGGCGCATGCAGCCGCGTCGAAACAAAGTTCCCAAAGTTCCGTTCTGCTTCTATAAAGTCATTTCCCCGCTCGTTCAGGTACCGGTGAGAATCATAGGCGGATCCTGTCGTGGTTCATGAGGTGGTCCAAGGAATATGAGGAAGAAGATGGGGAGACAAGGAGACGGCGGCGGGTGTCACGAGGGAAGGCGCCTGTTAGCGCCATTCGTAAATGCGATAAGCTGATGGCCCGTTTGTTCTCGCTTAGCCTGTATTAGCTAATGGATCCTTGTCTAACCTGTTTAGGCAGCTGAGCGGCTCGAGGATCCATTTGCCCGTAGTTCGCGGTACGTACCGAAAGGGGGTACCTCACTCAACCCCTCCAGGTTCTCTCTTCTTCCTCCTTCAACTGAACAACATCAAATCGACTTCTTCTCCTCTGACTCCAGTATAGAAGAACTGCTTGTCGGAGTAATTTTTACCATAGGTTCGAAGCCTATTGAGGCATGGTAAAGGCCCAATAGGTCTTACGTTCTACAAGATATCCTCAATGCCAGTCACCGCCGCATTCGCCCGATCACGAGCAGTCGGGCAACAAGAGGAACCAACAATTTCACCCGCATGCGCATTAAGATTTGAGCCAAGTCTGGATCCTCGGCCTTTACCAACAGGCAATGAGGCATGCAAACAACTCTAAGAAACACCCATCTGCAGCGTCACATCGTTCGCATCCTCTGTGCCTATTCCAGCTTCGCCCCCCACTCTCCATCGCAGAGTACTTCGCCTGGCAACAGGAGAGCTGCGCCATTCCAGGCACGCTTTACGCCCCATTCACCATCCAAGGTCCAAGGCTCCAAGCCCGTCAGCTAATCAAGTCATCGACTCATTTGCTGACGCGAGGAGCTGTTGGTTCGAATGTCTCTACCCGATGAAGATCAGCAAGCTCCCTTTCTCCTCTCCGCCAACGTTGCCGGAGCGGCAGCCCGGGCGGGCTCCAAGGGCACATCCGAGGCCGAGACACCCTGCACCATTGCCTCATCTGGTCTCATGCTGACGGCATGTCGCGTCTCTTGGACATCTTGCAACTTATTCCTTTCAAATCAGTGCGTAACAGAATGATGAAGGTCTCGTACGCCTGTCCACCACGCTCCATCCGGGCCATCGACCAATCCAGGCTACCCAAGTACCTGTTGGTGACTAATGAGCACATTTCTCTGGATATGGGCGCAAAACCCAAACGCAAGATCTAGGACCACATAGGAAGGTATGCGAAGCACACCAGATGAACTTGGGGCCTGGAGAACGTTAAAAGAAGTTCAACGAGAATGGCACTATCGAATATCCGACATTATGGTTGCTATCCCGATCGGGGAGGTAGATCTGCACATGTTCTAGAAGGAGGGGCGGCCGGGGGTGCGCATGTGCTGGGCTACCACATGTGCAAGCCACGCAGCCACCAGGAACCACGGCGCGATGAGGGGCACGAGGGGCTACAGAGTCCAGACATTTCGCTCCGTTTGCAAGGCGCGAGCTTTCGGGGTCCTTTTGATGATGACCTTGCTCCCGAAGCAGAACTTACTGCAGCATCCTGACTTGTTCACCCTCGCCATGGACTTTTGAACCCCATTCTGGTGGCATTATCTGATCGATACTGTTCTCTCAAAAGTTCTGGGAACGCTGCATCTTTGAACACTAGCAGACGGAAGACAGAGAGATGGGGCAACTGGCTTCTCCAGAGGCTATGCCGAGGTCGGAAGCTGGCAAAATCACACCCTCTGCGGCTGAACACCCCACGATCTTTTGCGCTGCACCTCCTCCTGGTCTAGACTTCTTCGGTCATGACCAGTATCGTAATACTACACCAAAGCCACATCTGGAAATCCTGCGGCGAATTCCCTCCTTGATCCCTTTTCCGATAACCTTAACCCCGCCCGGGACCGGTGCCCGCGCGGCCTTCCGCACTCCCGTTCGGCCCGGCACCATTCGGACGTCATTCCACAGTGTGACCATAGAGCGATGATTGAAAGACAGGGAAAACAAGCTCACATTTCCGAACAAATTGCATGTTTCGCCTCAGTACTCAGTCAAGAGTCATCTCTGCCATCATGTCAAATAGATCAATCTCATTCGCCCAGGGAATATGCCCCTGAGCACCCGCACTCCCAATAGAGATAGCAGCAGCTTGATTCGCGCGAACGACGGCACTCTCAATGTCCCATTCTCCAGATGGACTGGATATCTGACGCACATAGTCGGCCGCATACGCCCCGGTGAAGGTGTCGCTTTCTACCTGTGTTAGTCTGCGAAAACGTCTGAATCTAGAGATAATGAACCACTTACCCTGCTCCAGTGGTATCGAGAACCGGAACGGCATACCCAGCGCAGAGCCCGCTGACTTTCGCGTTGGCGTAATATGCACCTTTCGCACCCAGCGTAATAACCACGTTCTTGACCCCGAGGTTCAAAAATCTCTTGGTAGCTTTTGGACAGTCCACCTTCACTTCACCCTCCGTATAGTCCAACAGAATCGCAGCCCTAGACTCGTTGACCACCAGATGTGTGATAAGCTGGTAGAGAGTGGGATTGATAGGGCTCGCCGGCGCGCATTCAAGCAAAATTGGATATTAGCGTGACCAGCGGTTTCAATCATACTTAGTCTCGACGACCCCCTTATCGATTTCCATCTACGCCACGATCAAGTCCGGCCATTCGCCATCTCCAAACTGCTCAGGGTAGCTGAAATCTTTCTTCTTCCAGGCCGCTGTTGCCCCTCGCTAACATGGCTAAACACACACCGACTCTCGTGGGTTTCTTCATCGATCATGACGACGCGTTCGTTGGACGGTGAGTATGGCGCCACTTCGACGCCAGAGATATCGATATCGTTTTCGAGTAGCTTCGCAATAAGAGTCCCTCCGTGGGTATCATCACCGGCCTTGCCAATCATCTTAACCCGAATGGCACCATCGCCTCTGCCTAGCGATTCCTCGTAGTGGCAGGAGCGGTATGTCGAGAGCGCTGTGTTCGCACCCTTTCCGCCCAAGGCTTTCTCGGAATGACTTGCTTTAATGCTCTCTCCTGTCTTTGGAAAACGGGGTACGATCATGATGTGATCAACGCCCAGCGCCCCAATAACTGCAACAGTCTTCATCTCCGGGTCAATCCTGTAATTGTTGATCGTAAGGGTGTTTGATGTGAGCAACTCAGGAATCGTAAAACTGGCGGGTTATGACGATGATGGTTATTTATATGACGAGAGTAAATGAACAGCAGATCTTCGTTCTTTGTCTGCCCTCATATCGACCCGGGGATGTCCATGTATGCGCAGCTCAAAGGAATTGCGGCCTTGTACCTGGATGAGAGCCTCCGATGTACTCACAGACTGCAATACCAAGGCAAAACCATTTTCTCATTGTTGAAATCTTTGTATAATGCTGGGTGAGTTTCTCCCAAATTGATAATATCCGTCCTACATGCATCCCCCCCCGATTGTTGATCGCCCATAGTTCACTAGGTAGATTCCGTATAAACTCTGCGAACTCTCGGAGAAGCCTTCCCATTATTTCTCATGAAAATGATGGTAAACCCAGGGCGCTCGCCTTCTCTCCATATAAGGCTTTCTGATTGTGATATGCGAGACCACTGCCTCCTAGGCTTGGAATCAGCCCCAATAATTGCAATATTCTGCGGTGTCATGGTGTAATCCTCCAAACGCGAGATTTCGTGATAATTTACGGAGGCAGCAACTTATAGCCGTCGGGCAACTGAAAGATGGTTCTCCAAGGTAATGGGGCAGGGCGGTGTAGCATCTTCATGTTGTTGTTGGACAGGTTTTAAGTGGCCAAGTCGGCTACTGACGCTATAGAGAGTAAACAAGTAAACCCCCTTTCCGGTCACTCGGTTGCGGCCTTCGATTTGGCTCAATAAAGAACCGGAGAAGATCAGTTCATAAGAGCTGCTTCGCTACGCAGCCCACTAGCACAGTTCATGTAACGCCAAGGTACGCCGACATAGTAAGGTAGGCCAAGAATGATAGCAGCAACAAGGCTAGCCTACCTCTCAAGACGTGTCACCTCTGACGGCCCATGGCCTGTTCCCTGCTGCGGAACAAAGAGGGGCAAGTTTAGTTGCACCACAGCCCAGGGCCTATGCAGCCAACAATCGTCCAAGTCAAATACACAGTTTTGGCGGTTAAGATTCACCGCCAGTGCTTCCTGGAAGCTGCACTGATCAAGTGTACAAAGAGAAGTACTAATCCAGGCTCGTTTGCACTCCGATACTGCATCCAGTATCCACGCAGCCTCCAAATCATTCCCGAGACCAGTCTTCCTGAATAACTTCTCTCGCAACGACTCGACTCAGTTGAAACACTCTGCTGCCAACTGGCTCGCCACAGGTGGCCAGTTCGTCCCCTATCCATCGCACTTCGGTCGACCGGCAACGCCGGGCACAGCGGGAAGATTGACATTGCAGATTTTGGCTCTCCGCTTGCTTACAAAGTGTTCTCATAAGACGCTAGTCATGAGTGAGGTGTTCTAAGAATGATGTTTTTTCCAATTCATTTTTGATGTAATTATGTTCTAGAGTTCAAAGAAAACGAGACAAAAGAACATTCCCAAAAGTAAATGGTTTTGGATACAAATTGTTCAAATGACAAGGTATACTGAATGACCAACAAGATAGTATGAGGAAAGCAAAATGCCAAATGCAAAAACGTATCTTGGGGTTTCAGATGACATGAAGAGACGAACGATCATGAGCACTTAGGGGCTTCAAGAACTGTCAATCATATTGAACCATGGCATCAATCCTTGTCGTGCCGGCTCTCTAAGCAGTACTCGCAACCGCTTTACCCGCAATCATGATTGCCGTCTCCATATATTTCACGGTTAACTTACCCTGATATGCATAGACAAGCAAATCAGCTGCAAGTGCCCCCGTAAACCTGTCCCTATCCGCCTATATCAGTACCCGAACTAGAAGATGCAGCGGAGAGAGAGAAGTAATTTACCGTTCATCATCTGTATACTTTTTTTCGACCTCATCTCTGAACCTATAGCGGTCCCAGTAATTGGTCCTCGAAAGCATAAACCATGCATGTTTATGCCCCTCTGTGATAACCACATTCTTCACTCCCCACCCAATGAACTGCCTAGCACATAGCCTCATCGATCCCATGCCGAACCTACCGGAAGATAACTCCTCAGCCTCCTCTTTACCATGGACCACAAGATATGTGATATGCGTGAAAAGAGGCAAAAGACTCTCAGCGATTGGACCCGAACGCATCCTGTCCAAGCACACCTCAATATTATTGTCTTTAGCACACGTCAAAATCTTCGTAAAGACTTTCTCTTCGAGTTCTGTCGAGATAATGATCATGTTTGGCTTGGGATCGCCTCCAAAGCTCTGAGCATTCTCAAAATCTTCCTCTGTCCAACAGGCAGGCGTGGCCGGATTATCAATCCTATCGTGCTTGGTTTCGCCGGTACTTTTCGTCAATACGTGGAAGATGGCGTCTGTATTTTTGTCGGGAATTATCTTGATGCCTTTTGTACCGATGCCGAATGCCTTAACTCTTGCTATGATGTTTTCGGTATGATGGTCTCTCCCGATTACACTGACCATCCTGACGTCAGGAACCCATTTGCTGTGCGACCGTTCCGATAAGTCGGTAAAGGTTTCAAGAGCCGCGAGTGCAGTATTAATGCCTTTGAGGGTAAGCCCATCTTTGGATGCTGAAACTCCTTCCTCAATCTTTTCACCAGGAGGAGGGGGCTGCTCCCTAGTCAGATGCATGTCGAGACTCAAAGCCCCTATAACTGCAATAGTCTTTCTGTTGGGTTCCATGATGTAGTCCTGATTGCTGAAAATGGAGGTACTTGGTGGTGAGAGAATGATAATCGTCAAGCTTTGTGGTTGCTGTGTTGTTTTTTATGGAAGCAAGGCAAGGGAACACCAGATGCTCATTCTTGAGTGTTTACTTATAGGATTGAAACGAACAGCACAGGTGAACAGAAGATACCCATTTCGATATGACTTGTAGGACCTGGATGGGTGAACAGAAGAGGTTCATTCTTTGTTGATAGTTACAGGATTTGGACGGGTGAACAGAGGATGTTTGCTCCCAAGTGTTTGCTACAGAATTGGGGTAAAACGGTGAACAAAAGGTACTCATTCTTTGCCTGGCCCCGCGTACCGCATCGATCCCCTCCCGTGTTAATATTGATTGTCTCCCATGTTGAATGTTCTCTTCCATGTCCAAGGACTGTCATACCAGAACATCTTCTTTATTAATCAAAATCATTCGCTTGCAACTGTAATGCTTCCGCCATGGCCCATGGCTACCTGACAGGATCCCTCGACCTTCCCTGATTCTCAATCGCCCACAGCTCACCAAACCGACTCCCCTCCGTCTCAACAAGCTCCTTCGGGCTGCCCGTCTCCATGACGCGCCCCTGATCCATGACGATCACCGCATCAAAGAAGTCCATCACCATGTCCAGGCGATGCGACACCATCACAATCGTATACGTCCTGAATTCCTCCTTGATAATCTCCTGCATCAACCTATCCGTCGCGTGATCAACACTGGAGCTGACCTCATCCAACAACAAGATCCCGCCGCCGCGCCGCTTGAACTTGGCGTCTTTGACCCGGCGTCGCAGGATCGCCCGCCCAAGGCTGAACAGCTGCTTCTGTCCCGCGCTAAGACTGTCTGCGCTCATGGACTCGCGTAGGCCGCCGCGCTCTTCGACAAAGGCGCCGAGCTGTACGGCGCGAAGGACTGAGAAGCACTCTGCGTCCGTGGCTGCGTTGAAAGGGTCTATGTTTGCCTTGATGGTGCTGCCATCGGGGAGGAACACGGCATCTTGGGGCACGGATATGATGCGGCGGCGGAGAGTTGAGCGGTCAATGCGGTGGAAGGGGATGCCATCCATCTCGATATTCTTTGGAGAGGACGATACAGGGTCCAGAAGCCGGAGGAGGAGAAGAATGAGTGACGATTTGCCGCTGAACAAACGAGGTCAGTATTCATTCACTTCGTATAGTACCCTCAGGTAGCCAGAATGATCCGAAAGGTCGCTTACCTGCCGGTTCTGCCACATAGGGCAACCTTCTGGCCTGGCTGAATGGAGAAGTTGAGGTCTTTTAGAGCGAGATGCGGAGGAGTCGTCGCGCCATCCGATGTTGCTTGCTGTTCGTTGCTTTCCATATTGTCAGTGCCGTCTACAAACGGGTTGGGCTTAACTTACTTGTATGAGGCAGAGACGCCGTTGATCTCAATGCGCCCGGTCTCAGGCCACTCTTCGGGCGGCTCGATATCCTCACCTTCGAGGTCTTCAGGGCTAACCTTCTCGGAAAAGGTCTTGATACGAGAAACAGCACCGATCGAAGTCTCGAGCTGGGTGTAGAACCGGACGAGTGACGAAAGGGTCTCGCCCCACGACATCAGAGTGACTAGGGATGCACCAGTGAAACCTGAGTTGGCTCGGAGCTGGGTGGCGAGGGTCACGAGAACGACGGCCAGACCGGCCACCATGAGCTGCATCGTGACGACGAGCCATTGCTGGATCATGGCGAGTAGATATGCCGGTCGTTGCGAGGTATCCAACATGTGCTGGTTGTGAGCAATGTCCTTGTGCGCCCAGCCAAAGGCACGTATCGTGGCGACGCCCTTAATGGTGTCAAGAAAATGCGTGCTAGCGACTGTCAGTTAAATACTCTTCAACCTCCTAGTCTTTCGTGTACATACTACAATGGGCTTTTGGACTCGAGATCCAGGAGTCGTAGTTGGCGAGAAGTCCGAAGATAGAACTTTTGGATGATCCAGCAGAAAGCAATCAACAAGGGATAGCTAACAGCCATGTATGGGGATGCAACGGCGACTACAGCACCCATACCTATTGACTCGAATCCGGCCAGCACAGCATTTAGCAGCGCCATCGGTAGCTCGTTGTCGATGAGTGTCATGTCCTGGGAGAAGAGATTTGTGATGACGCCAGAGTCTGTTGTTGTGAAGAATGTGAGAGGAGCGTGGATGACAGTCTTCAAGGCTTGCTGATGTAGAATGGTGCCGGAGGAAGTGGTCATGTAGATGATCAAGGCAACACCTGCCACCATGAGGGAAACGAGCTGCAACGCCTTGAAGAGGCCGAACAATCCGACGTAGTATCCACTGCTTTTATGAAGGGTATCTTCGGCCCAGTACTTCATCCAGATCGTAGGAAATTGGTTCCATACGGAGTACGATGCGGAGAATAGAACGAATATGACGGTTGATGTTAAGCTCAGACTCCGGAAGTAATGGGCGTAGACCCTCACGTCTCCTGTCTGTCTCGACTTCTCCATCATCTTGTCGGCAACGGCCGGAGCCCGCTTCGCTTTCGGAGGTTGACCGGTGGTGGGTTTATTGGAAGTCTCAGATCCGAAGTCGGAATCGGTATCAGAGTCTGTGGCCTTCACCCCGAGACTGGCAACATACTTCTTATCCCGCATCAGGTCGGCAAAAGTACCTTCCTCGGCAAGAGTGCCATCCGTCCCCAAGGCGATGATGTGGTCTGCCAATGGCAGGTACTTGATCGCATGTGTGCAAAGTACTGCTGTTGATTTCCGTCGGCGAATGATACCGTCGAGCCCAAACACCCTTCGAAAGACTTCGGACGCTGTGTCATTGTCAAGCCCGCTCAGGATGTCGTCGAAAATGAGGAGATCGCTATTCAAGTACAGGGCACGCGCTAATGACACACGCTGCTTCTGTCCACCGCTAAGCATGATTCCGTTGCTTCCAATCTTCGTATCGTCACCATAGGGGAGAAGCAGAAGGTCCGTCTGGAGCATACATGCGTCGATGATCTCGTCGTATCTGGCTTGGTTGAAAGTCGACCATCCGACAATGTTGTCTTTGATGGAACCGTTTGACAAGAACGGGTTTTGCTCGCAGTACCCGATGGCAGCGTTGCGTGATGGCACAGAGACCAAGCCGGTGTTGAATGGCACTTCGCCTAGGAGAACCTTGCACAAGGTGGACTTTCCTGACGCTACAGGCCCAACGACGAGGGTGAGCTGAGCGGCCGGGATAGAGGCAGTGATATTCTGGAGCACCATCTTATCCGCCGTCCAGCCGAAACTACCATCAACCAGAGAAATCGCTGGCCTTGCGCTGCTAGATTCGGAGTCTTTCCGATCCGGGAACGTTTCCAGGGAAATGTCATCCGAGTTGTCGCGGAACGGGCTCTCCTCGGACGGCCTTTCCTGGAATGCCGAAGGATGGGCAGATTGCCGGAAATCGACGCGTGATTCTCCTTCAATGTACTTTTGAATCCGATTAAGACAAGTAAAGGCGGCGATGATGGTCGGAACAGACTGGAAAAGCTGCCCTAATGGGTTGTTGAGAAGGACCAAGAATGAGAAGGATGTGAAGATGGTCGTAGTATCCAGACGTTCTTGCGCGAAGACGAACGTAATTGCGGGAGATAGCATGCTCGGGGCCAATGCAGCAAGCGCCGTGACAATGATCAGCCAGCGGAATTGATTGCCGATGCGCATCTCCTCCACGCGCATTTTCTGGACAAACTCTGCGACAGGCTGCGTGATGCCGGAGATGCGTAGGTACTTCATGTTGGAAATAACATTGGCAGTCAGTCCAACGCGCTTCTGAATCTGAGCCATCCAGCGAGACTGGCGCTCGCCGGTAAACTTGGCCACGGCAGCGGTGACACCGGTGCACACGAGAATGACAATGAGAGGCGCGACGAAGGCTGTACCAAGCTGACCCTGTAATAGCCAACATCCAAGTGCAATTTCGATAACGTTGGCCCAGATTTCATGCAGACTGTAGAAACCACGGACGATACGCTCGGTGTCAGTACTCATGAGAGTCACTGCTGCGGCATCCCCGGTGTCTGTAAGTGCGGCTTCGGTGGTCTTCTTGTAGATAATTGCTGCTAGGCAGCCCCGAGACATGTACAAGGCTCGCTGCTGAAAGTAGTAGTACAGAGCCGTGGAGACGGCGATCCCTGTATAGATCAGAACAGCAGCTCCGATGAGACCGTAACTCATGTTCTTGGATGCATTGTCATCTTGTAGGTACTCGAGAAGAGTTTGGATGAAGAAGGGTTGGCTGAAGCTGAAACCGATGAGGGCGATCCGTGGGGCGACAGGCAGAAGTAGAGGGACAGCCAACGCCTTGGCTAGGTCTTTTGCGAGCCCGTGGTTTTTGCCGCGGTTCTTGCCCTTCTCAAGTTCCTGAGCGAGAGTAATCTGCATCGTCTCAGCTATCATGCCACGGTCGAGAGCGTACAAGTCGCCGATCTTCAGGACGTTGCGATAACCGTGGAGGAAGAGGCGATTGAGCCACCAGTAGACGCCTAGGCTGAACAAGCCGCTTGTCTCCTCCGGGCTATGTTCTTCGGCGGTCCAGCAAATCCATCGTGATTTCCTCTGGGCCTCGATGATGAGGATGGCGAGCTTTATCACCAGCGAGGCCGTGAACAGTCTTGCGAACAGTTGTGTTGAGAAAGTCCTAGCTACCAACCATGACGTCCTCGTTTGAGCAACGTCAAAGAGAATCTGGAGAAAAACGTAGCCGGTCAAAAGCAATGAGGGCCTAGGTGCTCTGGAGTGTTCGGCATACGATAATCCGACCATGAAAAGAGCGGCGAGGAAGCCGAGAGCTGAGGCCGAGGCGGCAAACCCATCTATGCGCGCGCCACTGGAAGTTGTCTGTAGAATGAGAATTGCGAATTGCAGCGTTGCAAATACTGTTATGATGGCCTAAACGAAGGGAAACTTTAGAACCAAAACCAAGCCTCAGATGAGATTTGCCCGTCTTGACTGGTATGACCTACCAATTTTATTGTTTGAAATGTTTTGGCGCCAACGATGCGCGGTTTGCGAGCAAGGTAGGCAACGCGCGGAAGTGAGAGAGCGATGAAAACGGCTGCGGGGATGATGGCCAAGAATATCCTCTCGAACCGAAGAGTAAAGTCAAAATCACCGCGGCAGCCTTGGACACTAGGCCCGAGGGAGTCGTCGTTGAGACATCTCGAGCTCATTGTTCAGATCGGTCTTAGCAGTGAGCGGTGATGTATGTAATGGCTCGTCAAGGGCACGCTATTCGCTGAGAATTCCAGGGGCCAATGCTGGGTCGAACTCAATGGCTTGAATGAGTGTGGGATTTGCTTGAGGGAACGGGCAGGACTGGGCAATTCGAAAGCTATGAGAAACCGACAAGACTTAATCGATTAATAAAGAGGCCTGTCAAACAAGCTTAAATGATCGCACCCCAACAATGACCGGGCGAGCCACGAGGTTGAGCTTACTTCTTGGGCCCGGCGTTGATGCCTGTTGTTGACTCACGTCAGGCGACATCTCTTCTGATCTGACCAACAAGTTTGCGCAATCTTTGCGAAGTTGACGCGGAGCCTACGCGAAACATAGGTGCTTTGCAAGTATCAGAGATGGGCTACGAGTCCATGTCGTCGTGTCGGCGGCAGAGATTGAGAACGTAAGCACTGATATTGTCCTTGCCATCATTGGGAGGCTTTTGGTGAGCAAATGCCATTGCACCCACAGAGTCGGCGGGACAAAGTGCCGATTCATGTCAGACTGCAGCGATTGCTGAGCTCGCACCGGCTAACAGCCGACGCGCCATGTCGAAAGAGGAAGGTCGAATGCATTCGGATTCTTGCTTGGTGGTTTCTCCCATGGAAGATAGAGCCTAGAGGATAGCACGGCGCGGCCAACAAAAGTTCTGCATTGAAGGAGACGCGCGGAGGCTTTAATCTCTTCGGACCGCCTCCGACTAGGACACCGTAAGTTGGAGACATGATGCTCAAACTTGACTTTCGGGGTTCAATCTCCGCTAGAGTAAGGCCGGAATCTCCGTATACGGTATTGGGGGTTCGCATCTCAAGGCCATGCCAGATCGATGGGTAGGATTACGATCCTTGCCAAGCACATCTTCGCCGCGAGGGACACCCTTGGTCGGCCGGAAGAAGGGGCATATGATTTCCACATCGCCGGCCGTTGAAGTCGGGCGGGTTTGCACTGGATTACTTGGGGTCTTGGGGTGATATCCACAGCTACTACAGCTGATGACGACTGATTCAGAAATTGCTGATAAGTCGACACCCATAACGGGAATTAGCGAGAATTAAGACTGCGGGATGGTCAGGATAGACGCGTTGACTTGGTGAAGTCGACACTTTCGCAACCACGAATCTGATGACGAGTCCAACAGCGATTCATTTGGAGCCCGTTGCTGATCGCCGGATGCTGACTGGGGCAGAAGAGTTTGGGCAATTTCGACATCTGTTGACGGCAGTAAAAAGAAGAGTCATCCCAGGGTACTCTGCGGTCATCATCTGTCGACGTCTGCTGCTGCACAGCATTGGTCGTTGCACGAGGCAAGGCGGACAGTTGCGAATTCGAAGCTTTGAGAAAGTTGGTGGGGTTGAGCGGTGCGGGGAAATTGACCGGGAATATCCAACCTTGATTATCTAATACCCCGCGGGTCGGATGTTACCTTATTATGTAAGATCTCGGGGAGTCAGCACAGCCACTATGGAAGGTCACCAGCCTCAACCTCACGCCATACTTCATCCATGACAAGATCTCGAGCCACGCCAACGCCTCCCAATGTTTCTCCCAGAACAAAGAGTCTGAGTGTCATCAGCTGGGAACACCTGGCGTCCTCCCTCCAGCCAAGAATCCGAACCTGAACCGAGCTGCTCGTATTGCTGCTGCAGATTCCAGAACCGCTATGCAGCTGTCAGCACACTGCAGAGCACAGCACATGCACAGGCAGCTTCCGCTCGGCCTCGCAAGCTGAAGCTGATCCATCCAAACCTGCTGGGTGTGCCTGGAAGCATGCTGTCATCTCCTCCGGCCGGCACCGCTGTCCGACCCTCGGAGCACACAGGATCGGCCACACTGCCAACTCCCCAACACCCTGCCAAGCTTCAGCGTCAGGCGATGCATGATTCCAAGACCGAGGCAATAGCCATCTCCAACCAGACCAAGCTAAGCCGAGCTGACTTTGGACTCTTGTGCATCTGAGGTGGACTGATAATAGATCTGAGAACGGAAAACATTAAAAAGGGCCAACAATTCCTAAAGAGTTTGCAGAATTTGGGCACACCGTCACGTACCATATTGAAACCTAACAATCACGAACACCAGTCATACATAGACACGTCAGGTCTTTGGATTCACCAACAACTTCTAGGTTGGAACAGGGTTCATTGTCCACCGCTCATCTACGGAAACATAAACACGAGCACTCCCTCGAAGAACCGAATATTGGATCACAACCGCCCAGAAGGAACCCATCGAGATCAAGACAGTTGCCCTCAGGAAGAACAAATCATCGATATACCTAGCAGCCAACCTCCCAAAAGACCACAAAAAACGCCCAGCATGTGCATCGTTCTGCTCACCACCGCCCATCCCGACTACGCTCTCATCGTTGTCGATAACCGGGACGAGTTTATCCTACGCCCAACGTCTCGCCCGCACTGGTGGACTCATCCTTCCGGCGCTACTGTTCTCTCTGCCCGCGACCTTCAGAGAGCGGAGAAGGGCACCTGGCTCGGCATCACCAAGACCGGCCAGCTCGCAGTCCTCACAAACTACCGCGAGACAGATACACATGATTCCAAACACCCCATCCACGCTGCCCGCAGCCGTGGTGGCATGGTCACTGCGTGGCTTGGGTTCGACCCCACAGAGCCCGCTTCAACGTCGGTGAATCACCTCGTCAAGGATGGTGGTGTCAAGGGCGTCGGTGGCTTTTCCATGGTAGCAGGCAAATTGAAACGAAAGCGCGGAACCGACGAAAAGCCCGAACATGCGCTCGAGGGTATCGCCATCATCTCCAACCGGTGCGATGACCTGCAGGACGTACCGTGGATCGGAGAACAGCGGGGCGAGGTTTACGGTCTTAGCAATACCGTGTACGACGACCCCAAGCCGTGGCCCAAGGTTGAGAATGGAAAACGTCTGGTCAAGGAGGCCATCCAGGAAGCTGTCACGAGCAACCTAGATGAGGATGCTCTAGCTGAGCGCTTGTTCAAGGTCCTGGATACCGATACACTTCCCAAGCACCCTGATATGAGCCTGGCGGACTATATCAAGGAGCTGAAGCAGTCCATCTTCGTACCTGCCTTGGGCGACGAGAGTCATCGAAAAGCCATGGAGGAGGCAGTCTCCAGAGGCCCGGGTCAATGGGCCACGGATGACCAGAAGGCAGCGGAAGGCCTACAGCTGGGCGAACGACCTGATCCTCCTGCTCAAGGCACCATGGGCTTCGAGGTGGGTTTGTACGGGACGCAGCGGCAGACCATCATCATGGTTGACTGGGACGGCAACGTGACATATCGCGAGAGAGCATTGTGGGATGGTAATGGCAACGTCATTGAAAGAGGCCAAGGTGACGAGATTTTCAAGTTCAAGATTGAGGGATGGGAGAATTGAAGAATTTGGCTCGCATAGAGACGACATTGTATGTAAAGATTCTCGCATCATCGACAATGGCGCTGGAGGTTGTGCTTGCCCCATGCATCATGTTTGACACGGCATACTTAATGAGACAAGGAATTATGAGCATCTTGAAGTTACAGTAAGAACGAGGCTTGGATGGGAAATGATGGGAAGTGACGTTCTACGAATATACATTGGAATGATAGAAGCTGCCTCCCTCGCCTGGTTTAGAAGCAACATCGCGGCAGGGGCATCGGAAGAAGTTGACGACGATGGCAACGACAACGGCACTCGACCTTCCTCTCGCGATGAGTCTCAACTGTCTTTCTCTGTCGCTCGGCAAGAGCTGCATGTGAGTCGACATCTGTTCAAGGCCCTCGACCGTGCGCTTGATGTCGACGCGTCCTCCAAACATCTAACAACATCAGAGCACTTTTTCATCTGAACCTCACTTTTGGCTCACCTCGCCACGGCTGCAATTCACCGCTCTGTCTGCGTATTCCAACACTGGAATTCTCGCCTCGTCTGATTTAATTCTGGTAATTCACTTTCCTCTCCAGACAATGTCCCCCGCCGGGTCCGGATCGCTTGGCCTAGTCCTACTCGCCCACACCACTTGCTGCATCATCACGATTTCGTACTTCTGCATCGACCTGGCCAACGCCAACCTCCGCCTTTTTTCTCTTTGGGCCAAGTCTTGTTTTCTCGCGGCTACTCTCATCTTCCACTCCTTCACTCAGTCCATCGCCATTATTGTTGCCTCTTCAAAGCACGCCCTTGGAGCCAGCCAGGTAACTATCACCGTCCTGGTTTGGGCAATTCCCTACATCATTTTCCTTGAGTGCATCCTGTATTTTGCCGCACTCATCATTCTGCTGGAAAAATGCGAGACCGTCTATCTGCATCTTCGTTCCTCCCGCTTCGGAACCGCAATTCTCGGGGACCAAAGCACACCACGTCGCGCCCAACCATCTCAGGACCTCTTGGGGCTGTCCAGCGTAGCAGCGGACCGGATCTTGAGCGTGCCGAAGCAATCACCGTCGTTTCGAGCATCAACGACACCGAAAAACAATACTCAAGCATCTCCCAGCCGACCTCAGACGCTGATTCGGAAAGAGGCCATTCGACTCCTGGCCCTACTCGACAAGGTGATATTCTCAAAACTTCCCAAGCAAGCAAAGCTTATGAAACCCTCGAGTCTGTCAATCCCGACCACCGAAAATCCCAAGGAGAAACCAACCCGCCTCTTCAGCGGCAAGATGTCCTATCCGGTCGTGGAAGCTACCAACCATATCTCACTTCTCAAAGACAAGCTACTGTCAAAGATCGTCGAGTATTGGGGGAGATTTCCCACGCCAACGCTGACAATACGCGCATTCCATATTCAGATGAGGCCGCTATTACGCAGTGCGAGAGAGTTCATTCCCAAGAGAACCAGCTCATATCGCCTTCAGAAACAGCAGCCCAACTGTCCATGGCAAGATCTCGTGGAGTTAGACGACTGTCAGCCAGTTTCACCACAGGCGGACCGTTGTCCAGCAATCCAACTGTCGCCAGCTTCCCCGTCATGGCCATCAAAAATAACACACACCTGCGAGGGCCGCCTCATACATCAGTGCCTCCCAAAATCGAAAGAGGTGCAGAAGAGACGATTGAAAGTTCTGGCGGAAACAGCCCTGAACTCCGAGGTCGTCAAAAGCAATCAAGATCGCCCAAAGGCGGAATAGAGAAGCAGCGACTGCCCAAGTCTCGCACTTTTACCGTTCTGTCCAACCTCACCGCCTCTCTCTCTAGAACATCTCTGGCCAGCTTTACGGGAAGTGATCGTAAGGCCTCTCTCCAGACAGTGGCATCTCGCAAGACCAGCAGTTCTTCGACTCTTACAACTAGCATTCCGACTAGAACCCCCACCCCCATGTCTCCTGAGGTCAACCCACTCATCATTACGACAGCGCAGCCATCGGCTTACTGGTCGGGTCGTTTCATGTCTTTACAGGATCGTTTCCAAGGTGAATCCCTTCAAGAGCAGACTCTATCAATTTTTGTCACAGCCCACGCCTCCAAGGCCAGTATTCTTGCGCAACAACGTGCCGCCTATCAAGGCCGTGGCAATCTACCTCTCAGCACCACAACAGCCCTCGACCGCTACGGCACTGCCGCTATCCAAGAAGCTAAGCGACTCTCGGACGAAGATAATCGCAGTCTCCGTATCTTCCTCCACCTCCAAGCACTTTGCGGCACACCCGAGGCCCAGAAAAGCTTGCACGCGTGGCAAGAGGCGTATGCTCGAAGAATGGGACGCAGCGTGCTCCTGCCAGAAGGCACAAACTCGGACAGGGGGTTCGTTGCGCGGCTTTTCAGTGGAAGCGGAGGTGGAAGACGGAGCTTTGGCAGCTCCCAGTTGGAGAGAGAAGCTGGCAAAGGCAAGCAAGGGAAAGTCATGCGAGCAAGCATTATGTGATGATCTGAAGTACGTCGCTATTGAGGGGTTATTGTACATCATGGTTATTGGCGTTTAACTTCATTTGTTGGGTCTGTTTGGACTTGGGGAGTGGGAAAGCTGGAGGTGTACAGGGACGGAGGCATTAACGCATTGTTCGATTCGGTCAAGAAGAGTCTTTGTCGTACAGACAGAAGGAATGTACGAGGAAAAGGACCCTTATGTCCATGCATTGTTTTTAGATGGCGTTCACCGGAGATGGAGGTTACCAGAGACCAAAAGTTAGCTGTCAAGAACAATACCCATTTACTTTCTACACCAGCCTGAACCATCTCCATCCCAAAAACGCCTGCCAATGCATGTAGCCGCCCTGCAATACACCTGGGGCGCCTCTAGACCTGTGCCTAGGTCTATCTATGTGTCTCTTGGAATAGCACCATAGCGCCTCTGTCTAATCCTCAGCCTTCTTCCTCAACTTGAGGTAGTCCCTAATTTGCTCGTGTTTGCTAGCAAAGAACATGCCAAGCTTATCGTTGCGCCATGTCAGTACGCCAATCTCTGCCGCGTAGCCCGCAATGTCCTCGTACTCCCTAGGACTGTCGAAATCACGGAACAAGAAGCCGCTCGTGGTCGTCATGCGTTCCGTCTCGAGCTGCCACAGTCGGATCTGGTCGACGACTGTGGGTGGCAGGACGGGCCGGTTCCGTACCGCGGCCATGCGGTGCATCTGTTCGTGAGCGTGGGCGGCGAGGTACGAGATGATCTGGTCGGCTGTGATGCCGCGCTCGACGGCGTTGCGAATCGAGTTACGTGTGAGGCGGCCCGATACCATGTCGGAGAAACGCAACTTGAGCTTGCAGAAGAGTGAAAGGACTGCGATTTGGAGTGGTGTCTGGCCGTAGGCGTAGATGCGGTAGTTCGTCTCGACGATGATGCTGCCTCCCTTGTTCTCCTCGCTTCCGCCGGGGGTCAGGCCGTTGGAGGGCCGTGGGCCGGTGGCTGCAGCGAGAGCCGCGGAGAAGCCTGCGCCTGCGCTGCGAAGGGCGCTGGAGCTGCTCGTGAGCGTCGTTGCCAAGCGGGTCGGGAAGTATTGCTGGGTTTTGTGTTGGGGGATGTAGATGAGGCCAAAGTCGAGGAGACTGGGGAGCATGTTGCGCCGTGGTTCGGTGAGGGCCTGGGTGTCGTAGGCTCTGCCGAGCTCGAGACTCGCGAGGAGGAAGAGAAAGCTGAGGGCGTCGGTACTCTCCATTCCTGTGACGGCAGAAGCGTGCTCGGTGGCCTCGAGCCAGAGCAGCAGCAGGGTCCAGACCTGGGCGTTGGCCTCTTGGAGGAGGAAGGTGAAGCCGGCCTGTGTGATGCCGACAGCGCCGTTGGCGCGACGTACGAGCGCACCGGCGGCGAGCAAATCCTTAACAGACGCCTTAGGTCCGCTGACATCGGCACCGCCGGGGTTCACAGTGTTGACAATGTAGTGGAGGATGTCCTCCCACTTGCGACGGGCGTAGCGATCGAGGAACGGGACGGTAATTTCGGGCGGGACGGGGAGGGAGGAGGGCACGCCGAAGGAGTTGTGGGATCCGCCGCCTTCGAGTGCGAGGCGTAGCGAGTTTTTAAAGTTTGTCGTGAGCTGCATCTCTTGTGGCCGTTCTTTGGAGGGAGGTGTGATTTGGAGGATGTGCAGGCTGCGAAGGGTCGAGATTGCCTGGTCTTTTTGCCTATGAAAGAGCAAGATGGTGTGTTAGACGGCGCGAGTATTTGACTAGTTAGACTTCAGCGCGCACCTTCTTGAGTCCGGCTTGACCCAAACATCGAGGTCCTCTAGCAGCATAGGCTGCGGCATGTATAGGATGGCCATGACGATAGTTTTCGCTGGGCTTCTGGGTCAGCGACCTTGCTCTTTCTCCAACGAAACAACCCAATGCCCTGAGTTATCGGTCCAAGGGGAGGTCATGGCTTCTCACCCAGCGGCGGAATCATCCTGCGGAAGATGGCAAAGGCCGTAGAGGGTTGCAGGTACAGCTTCCTAAAGGTCGTGCCGGGCAGCTTCTCCAGGTAGTCGGCCAGCTGGAGCGATTGACCCGAGCTGACCGACATGATGGGCGATTTGCGCGCTGGGTTTTGGGTAGAGGAGGGAACGAAGATATTAATCGATGTTATCTCATGTTCGTATAGCCGGCGCGGGGTTTCGGACTCGAGTTCGGAGACGGGTGGTGGGTCGAACTGGTGAAGCTATTGAGAGTTGAAAGAGTTCACGATGGTTTGCGACCAGGCGAATTGCACGGCGCAGCAATCATTCAATCATCAACTGGACAGGCAGGGGTCTGCGGAGGTTTCCGCCTTAGGCAGGGGCTCTCGTGGGTTGTGCCTGGCTGAAGCTTGGTTGGTTGCTTATCTTATCGAGATCCCGATAAGAATTGTTATCAGCCAGAGATACCTTACCTTAGGTAGGTACGTACTTTCGGCCGCACGTCATATTCCCCGTCGCGACTCCCTTCCCGAAGCTCGCCGAGTTCACCTTGAAACTCGTTCTCACCAATTCTCATCAATTTGCTCGCCGTCTAAAGCTCAAATATGGCCCCAAAGCTGCCTCCGTTGCGCTTCGTGCGCTCAGTGAGTTCTTACCTTAGATTATGGCCGCCAATTGAGTCTAATTGCCCCGCAGGTCTTCAAGTCCTTCACCAAGGACTCTGGGCTTGAGCCGAGGTAAGCTGGCTTGCATCCCGTTTTGCTGCGCATCGCCCATCGAGTACTCACATAACTTCAGGCTTCTTGGAAATAACGTATGAATCAACACTCACCTATATGAGCGATACTTTACTCACATCTAAGCAGTTTCGAGTGACTGGCGCATCAGTTGGCAAAGTTGATTTCGAGTTGGCAATCCAAAAGGAACACACGGTGCGTCTCATCCATGCTCGCGGTTGCCAAAGACACTACTGACTGAGCTAAATTGACCCATAGAATCGCCTTTCCACGATTCATGGCGGAACTCTTGCTAGTCTTGTTGACCTCGGTGGCTCTCTCGCCGTCGCTTCCAAAGGGCGATTCATGACCGGTGTCTCGACTGACATCAACGGTAAGTACATTGTATTCATCTCCATCTACCAGCTCTCATGATCTGCTTCATGTTCAGTATTTATCAGTTGGCTGACTTCAATAGTCACGTATCTCAACCCTGGAGGTAAGCCTGGCGACATCATGACGGGCACCGCCACCTGTGATAAGAGTACGTTGTAGCCCTGTCCAAAGTAGAGAGCGGAAACTGACTCCTTGCAGTGGGCAGAACGCTTGCATATACGAGAGTCACATTCTTCAACAATAAGGGCGAGTTGGCTGCAAGAGGAAGCCATACCAAGTGAGGCTCTCCCAAAGACCGATCCAGCATTTTGCTGACTTATATCTAGGTACATTGCCAAGACCTGGGGATCAGAGGACTTCGTTGCACCTGACGAGTATGTTGCTGAAGAAGAGAAATGAATCATGTGATAATCCTAGAGCGCATATGCTACGTTCAACGAAGTCAAATTAGATCAAGGTACAATGTATTATATGCCGTATATTCGTAAGTTAGAAGTATCGAGTATCATCACGCATTATCTGGTATCTTGCTGTTCCTCGCTCGTCCTCAATTCTCAACAAAACTAGGCGTAACCATCACGCCCCCTAGGCTCTACCTGCAAGAACGGAGATCTTCAGATAAACCTTTCCGATTGGCCTCGACCGAATCAATATACGCTGTTGGCAGTGGTGATATGGGCTCCCGATGCCTCTTCATCATTCAGCTTCGCAGGCTGCACTGAGTCCCCGCGCGTGTTGAGGCCGTACTTATCCTGAGTGGCCAGGAAGTAGAGCATGACGAAAACAGCGAAGCTGCCCAAGATACCGACGACTAGCGAGACAATGTTGAACCAAGTGTAAGTGTCGTAGTTGTAGTAGTAGTACCCGTATTGCGAGGAAAGCTGAGCAAAGAGCGACCAGACTGCACGGACAAACCAAATGATGCCGATTGCGAGCGCAACGTTCGAGGCCTAGCCGTCATATGTCAGTGCTCAGATCGAATTTATAATCGCATCACCCAATACTAAGAGACGGCGGAAAATGAAGCAAAACTGACCTTGCGTAGAGGACCCTTGAGGGCGTTCTTGCGAACCAGGGCAATGTACGTGATAGCACCAATAGCACACAAGAGGTTGAAGATGCCACAAATGAGATCGAAAATCTGAGCCACCAGTCTTCTCATCATCACCCTTTCGTAATCGCTGCTATTATAGCTCCAAGAATAGTAACCCTCTCTGGTACTCATCCAGAGGCACATTGCCGTGAAGCTGAGCACCGGGATCAAGATGACGGCGCCGAGAGAGAATATCTTCCCAATCCGGAAGCGTTTTGATGTCTCATCAACGCGGAGGAGGGTGAATGCGCGGGCGAGGTAGAAGAGTGCCAGGAAAGTCAAGGCCTGGCTGACGTCGAAGAACCAAGTGAGGATATTCGAGGTGTATGTGATAAATTTGGCTAATGTGGAGTCGTACGTATATGTGCTTCCATGTGCGAGAGAGATGATGTTGAGAATGACGTAGAAGATTTCGGAACTGGAGACAATGCTAATGTTAGCCGCCGTCAAACAGATGGAGTTGTGTTGCTTACAATAGCCATAGCCCCAGGGCTGCTTTGGTGATGGCCACCCATCGGCGAGTGGGGTCATGATAGCTTTTTGATGTCTTTCGGAGAAGGAGAATGAAGAATACGGAGCCTGCGACGGCAGCTAGAGCGCTCACAACAGTGTATACGATCCCAACGATATTTTGAGTATCATAGTAACCCATGTTTGCAAGCGCGTTGTGGTTCCGGTTCTCTGTAGCAATACCTGAGTTTGTTTTTCGCGAATATTTGGATCGAGTCTGTTGTTATTGTTGGGTCAAGAGGATGGATAGTAAGCCGGGCTACACAAGTAAGTCTGTCCTTCTGCTCTGACTTAAGTATGGCCAGCCGTCAAACAGAAATGAGCGGTCTCACGAGCATAGCCTGCTCAACTTCCGCTTTGGATTCTCGCCTACAAGTGTCTCACCCCGGCCGGGCGAAGGACGCCTGGCGTTTGCTGTGCCGCACTAGCCCCGGGCGATTGCAGTTCTACCCACTCCGCCCGGTTTCCACTCTGCCACTTCTCCTGGGCGCGACACATGGCTCTGCACCAACCAGAAGAGCCTGATATTCGCTGCCAAGATGGTCCAACAGCCGAATTGCGGTTATTTGACCTACATGGAGGGCAATATTGACCCCAGCCTCCCAGCGTCACAAGTCGGTGTCTTGGGGTTGGCCGCAGAAGAAGAACGGGCACTGACTTGGACTGGTGACTAGTACCTGCAAGGCCTGACTACCCTTGTCCATCTCCTTATGGCTGATTCGTGGTCATTCGTCAGTCTGAGAGCGCTGTAGGCTTAGAGCCAAGCCTCTTTTCTAGCTTAATTCAAGCTTAATTCCTCTTCTGCTGGTGAGCTTGAGGTTGAAGCCGCCCCCAAAGTCTCAACAACAGATGGCATTGCATTGATACTCTCCAAGATGATGCTGAGTATGTGGATCTCACGTGATATCACAAGTAATTGAGCGAATGGCTTATTCTCGAAAAAGATAGTAGCCATTTTTGACGAGAGGATGCTACGCTGCCTTGCGATGTGATTCTGGAGAGCAGTGTCCCTAGCCCCATAGTACCTAACAATATTTCGTCTCCGCGAGATGGATAATCCTCATAATGTACTTGCCACAAATTTCATTCCACTTGAGCTCTTTGCCGAACTTGAGGGCATCATGGTCGGGCAGTAAATGCTGCAGCCTGTTAAGCCGTAGCGCCTTGGCAACGTGCTCCGCCCCTGGCAAAGCCTCGTTGTGAGGAATATGACGAATGTGATAGGCTTGCTTTTTCTCTGTGGGTAACCAATTTGGCAAACATGGCCTGCTGCAGCGAACGTGAGAAGCTCTCGGGCAACGTGACGTGGAACGACTGATGCTATGTGAGGTAGAGTGTGACTTCGAATCGCCTCAATATTTCCAAGCAATAGACGACTTGCCCTACACGAATACCACAACGGTGTAGAGACAGTCTCGTACATCCCTCTATCTGACATCGCATGCATTCTTCTCCAAGCAATAGCAAAATTTCCCACAGACGACTAGTACAGGAAGATGCAAGATGCAGCTCGAGGCATCATCCGCACCACTGAAAACAAATGCGATGACGAATGGCAGTAATTCGTCTTAGTTTGTACATAGACCCGGAACTTGAAAGTAAATACAAGAAGATACATCCAGACCACCCAGCAGCTCCACTAACTACCTTAGCACACATTCGGCCCAGCCTCCAGGGCCGAAGCAACGGTCTCGGCAACCGCATCGTGGATGGGGTAAGTAGGATGCAGCGTATTGAGCCAGAAGTACTCGTTGACTGGGTAGGTGCAGCTGTCAATGAGGGTGTCTTGAGCAGTCGTACCGCTGTGCAAAGGTTAGCTTATACGTGCAGGCACTTCGAATTCAAGGGTGACTAACTCCTTGTACGCGTCGCAGTATCCAGTAGTGTTCTTGTACCCCTTGGTAGCATCAAACTTGGCCACGTTATCAAGCACACCGTTGAACACCCCGTTGGCATCAACAACCCACGAGTTCGCACCCTCCCACGTCGTGACATTCTTCGCCATGGTATTGACCCTGCCATTGAAATCGGCAACGTCATCTTTGCAGAGCTTCTGCGCATCCGCGTTCTCGGCAAGGAGCATCGGCGTCCGGTCGACAGGCGGCGTCGTCAACCACACAAAGTTCCTCGCACCCGCCTCGTACAGCTCCTTGGCCAGACCCTGGTAGACATCCACGATCTTGGTGTTGAGCGCAGAGGTAGCATCGGCTCCGTTCCAGTACGAGTTGCCGATATCGTTGACACCGATCCAGAAGGCAAATACAGAGTCCGCACCCGTCCAGGCAGGGGCTGTCTTTGCGGCGTAGGCATTGCTGAAGAGCGTCTGGACCTGGTCCTTGAGGGTGAGTACCGTGTCGGCGTAGGGCTTGACGAGGTCGGCGTCAACAGTGGCGCCGCCGTAGGCGAGGTTGTAGGTGTACAGGAGGGATGCGTTGTGCTTCACGGTGAGGTAGTCGACCCAGTTGGGGCCGTTGCAGGAGGTCCAGCCCGGGTAGGAGGGGTTCCCAAGGGGGTTGGCGGGGTTAGGAGCTTCGAGAGAGGTGTTGAAGCCTGTGATCTATTAGCCGGATGACACGGATTCGAGGCCACCAAGTATCGTGCCTGTCTGGGAGTACGAGTCGCCGCTGGTGACTGTTAGCGTGTACGTAGGACAGAGCGCAGAAGTGTTGCAGACTTACAAGACGAAAGCGTGCTTGACATTCGCAAACCCAGGCCACTCCGCCGTTGCGGTACATGCACGCTTCTCAAGAGCGCTCGCTCCAGCAGCCAAGAGGCCGGTTGTAAAGATCTGTGACTTCATCGTGTCCTGCACCTGTCAAGAAAAGAATGTGGTTTCAAAAACGAACGACTTGGTTGGAAAGAACGGAAAAACAGGCGGGGATGCGGTAGATCAACATGCACGATCGACGGGACCCAGCAATACCTATATAAACGCGGTCGCTTTCGTACCCGTCATGGCGGAAAACTCGCTCCTCGAAGGGGGCTTGACAATTAATCTACACCTTACCAGACCCATCAAGCCCCCGGAACCCCTCAATTAACGGAAGGGAGCGAAAAAGCTTGGGACCCCAAGGCCCCCGGGTCCTCGGATTGCTCCATGGGCGGGGCATAGTCTCTTCTTCCTCGCTATCCGGACCAGAAGGACTGACTGACCTCTGCCGATGCAACCGAAGCGGCGTATTAGGACGTTTCCCCAAAGACTCGCCGGACGACCGGCACGGCAGCTGAGTGCTCGTCACATTGAGGCTCAAAGTCTTGTCTAGCGAGGTAATCAGGGGTCATCGAGTTCTCCCCGTTCATCCAAACACCGGCAGGAGTCGATCAAAGTGTGGAGAGCAAAGACAAATAGAGTGAAGGTGGGCCAGCCTGAGACCGGATGAGACAGGGATCAAGAGATTGGATATCACGTGCGCGGAGGAGGTCCCTCCGCTTCGCTAGGATGGTGCGACAAAGTTACAGCACTACCAAAATCATGATTTCCTGAGCAAGGACATTATATTCGGCTTCTTGCTCAACGATGATGCGACTCAACTGATCCTTAGTCTATCCGTGAGTTAGTAACGGCTTCACTATTGGCATATGCAGGTTGTCCGAGCCTCAATAGCACTGTGGACGAGTTGCGAGACCAGGTAGGCTGTAAAGAAAGGTAACCGTAATAAGAGTCCCTGTTGGGTAAGCATCGTAAGGAATCCGAGTAATTGAAGGCATGTGATTGAGTGATGAATGAGTCCCTTCTATCCATGAGTGATCATGGCTCTATTCCTAAATTTTGAGCATCACCCTTCGCGTTATTGTCTTGGCAGTTGAGAGACTAACACCGTCAGACTTCTTCTCAACCTCTGCCGTTCTCTTCTCTGTGGCTCCTCCTAACTGATATGCAGATTCTTCCACCCATGGCGTCACTGAGGCGGAGGCCATGCCAATGGGTCTTCTTCTATGTACTCAAGATCGTAGGTTTCAATGCCATACCCGGGCGGGTTCCATCCCCATTCCGATTCCTCCCACCTGGTATGCTCTGGCGCAACCCTTCCCGAAGGAGGCATCAGCTCGGGAGGAGAACTGCCGACTGAGGCATTGGCGGCCAGACACTGTTCAACTCTCTGAACATAATCCGGGGTTGGGGGTAGGTAGCCCAACTGGGCGAGCAAGCTTTCCTGCCTGTGTCTCCAGGCCCTGATAAGGACCGCTCCTGCGACGGCATATGGGCGAACCGACATTTCGAGATAGTTTTCCTGGTATTGGTATATGATGGGCAGCACCTTCCATGCTCGATCGACCAAGTCGCCCGTTGACTGGAGACACAGTCGGCCGATCATGTGGAGGAACAGATCGTACTCGAGATACTGAAGGACGTACCACACAAAGTTCCAACCCTCCATCACCTGAAGATGGTTCGCAACGTGTTCAGCCGCCTCGAGTGACACACGAAACAGGATGTCCCCTTTCGCCTCGGGCGGCGGCTCTACGGCCCCCTTGGGCTTGCATGCCATAATTCGAATCTTGTCGACCATGGCAGCTTTTAGCTGCAACGCCAATACGTGCAGATCCCCCGCACTCGGATCGCAATAACGCTTTACGATATCCTCTAAAAACTCTTCAAAGTTCACGACGAACTTCTCCAGCTCGATACTGTGAAGTCGACTGAGCTCGTCAGACACGTCACTCTTTTCGACGACGAACATGGCATGGCTCAAGTTGGTTCGCTGAGTGAGACATCGTGACAAGCTGCAGACCACCAAAGAGACAATCATGTCAGTCGGGCCGTCTTTATTCTCGAGGGGAGTCGCGGTATCGACATCGAAATCGGCGTCGTTGATATTGGTGGGCATTTTGCAGCTGCAAGCGCGTGAAAGCGGAGTTGGGTTGAATCCAGAGGCCATCGCGAATCTAAAATCGAGTAGGACAATGTTCCACCAGACGCGTCTCCGCAGCTCTGTTTGGAAGGGGGAAATTCCTAGTTGTGAGCCATCTCGATGTAGCCCGAGACGCTGGGCACTTCGAATACAGACGCCACTCATGACCCAGTTCGCGTGGGCACTCTCTCGATCCGGAATCACAACCTGTTAGAAACTTGACTTAGCTGGACGTTCAACCTTGTGAAATGGCATGGACATGTGCGACGCTTTGCAGGTCCAAAACAATGCGCGAGGTTTTCCGTACCAGTTGAAGTACGAGTGCTTGCAATAGCACGAAAGTGGGCTTCTCCAAGAAGCGCGCACGATACAGCCCCTTTCGCAAGGTCTTCGATAACCGATCTAAAAGCTCTATCTTCGACTGGCCCAGTAACCTGGTGCATTCTTCTGGCCTCATCGAACCAACAGCACACGCATAGATCGAGAAGAACAAAACTTCCGTGTCTCGCGGCAAAGATGGCGGAGTCGCCGTAGCCTGGACCAGATGACGTTGCGTGGACGGCACGTGAATAAGTTTCGTTATCGGGTTGACTCGATCGACAAACATCCGCCATAGCAGTATGGCATGACTCGGAGGCGGATGCAGATGTTGCGGGTTGCGGGCACTGGGCTCCCTGACGTCCATGATGTTTGCCTCATTCGCAATGGACGGTTGTTGAATCGTCGTGGTTTCGGGTAGGCTCGATAGGCTCGCAGGACTCTCGGCGTCCTCCACGATTGCTCTCATGGCTTGTAACTAAATGAAGGCAGACAGATTGTCAGACATTTGGTCCGCGAAAGCGGCTGTCGGCGAGTGACCGTTGATAGAGCTTTTACCTCATCGAATACCGTGGCCCAAGGGGTGCTATCAGTAAACCTGACAGACCCATTGTCGATAACCAGCTTTCCCAGAGAGTTCTCAAGCGCTTGCATTTCGCGATCCCGGCTCCGATCCTGATCCTCACTCTTCGTACTCGTATCGCTTTTCGGACTAGGCTCCGTGCGAGTACCGTCGCTACTCTTTTCGCGCTTTTCTGCAGCCACGAACTGTTGAAGTAACTCCTCACATCGCGCCAGTCTTCGCTGAAGTTCGACATTGGGCTTCTTTCGGTTCCGGGTCTTTGAGTTCTCGCGTGGTACACATTCCGCGCCAAGCTAAATCACCAATAACTTGCTGTTAGATCTTCAAGCAAGTGTCTTGAAGGGGAGAGTGCTTTCAAGGATCACGAACCTTAACGCAGCCTCCGCACGCCGGGCTCTCGCGATCGCACTTGACTTTCCGCGATTTGCAAAGAACGCATGCTGGCTTACGTGGAATCGGCGGTGCCTCAGCAGTTGCCGACTCCATGCCGGGCTTTGAGCAATAAAATAGCACAAGCTACTACCCAAGGCTGTCAGACGGTGAGATGTAAGTACATGTAGCTTGTCGATGGCATCGGCGGCCTCCAGAGCATCGCGAACAGAAAGGTGGGACAGAGGATGTCACCATTCTTTAAGCTCGTCCCTAGACGGAGTTTTATGCATTGGTTAAATGGTGTAGGGCGTCCATCCCTTTATGGCATTGTCAGCAGGGATCTACTAGTGACACAGGCCCAGGCTGAGCACCGGGCACTAAGCCACATACACCATTGTATAGCGGGAGCGTACGCAATCAACTGAATCGTACAATTACTGTAGTGTACCGATCAGGTGGTATTAATCTCAACTCTAAAGGCCACTCGGGGTCAAGATTTCGGAAAAGTCAGTTCGCACTACCACGCATGCTCAAAATTAGACCCTTCAACTTAACTTACAACATGTCTGGTGCAGGGTTCAAGGCGTCTTGTTTGCCTCATCCCCGTTAGTTTAATATGTCTGTGGATTGATTCGAGACGCGATGAGGTTTCCCCAGTAGGAAATCAATGTCTTCTAGCTCAGTCGATGACGCTGCTCGAGAAGTCTTGGAGAAAATGGTCGAAGCCTATCGCAAGCGCATACAATTTGTCGCAGGAGAGCCTATAACATCTCTGACCAAATGGTTTGCAAATACACATGGCTCAGAATATCAACTGGTCGGAGTTGAGGAGAGCTCCAGAACTTATTCGTACTCGCGAAGGGTGCATGTGACGATGAAAACCGTCTACCTTAGCCTCAGCGCATAGTGAACAGCCAGATAGATCTACTGATTCTGCTGAGAGAGTGCAGCATTTATCACAGACAAGTCATGACATAAAGCTGTTATAAGTGAAATCTGCATCTTCTACGCAACACTGCCAGTATCTCACGCAACAAGAACGAGCATTTTACGTGCGATTTCTGGTGGTGCTTGTGCAACGCGGGCATAGAGCCTTGCTGAACCGTGGGGTTTCGGCCCTTAATACGGAGCGAAATGCGGGTTCCCGGGTTTTGATAAGAAGCGAGACGTCCGAAGTGATCGTGCGTCGATTGACCATCTCCCAAGTTCTAGCTATAGAGGTCATTTGCACAACTCGACAGACTTCGATCAAGGTTTCGCAAGCTGATGATCTTATAACTCAAATAAATTCTTGCCTCTTGGCCTGTTAAATTTGTACATTCACTAATCGTATGATTGAGTTGGCTACACATTCCTTGGATTGTCTCCCTACGCCCGCGGGTGGAACCGCACGACCGTCGCAGTTTCGCCACCGCAGCTCTTTGCAGCATGATCAAGGATCTCTACTCCGCGCAAGGGCCTTCAACATTCAACCCATTCGATGAGACCTATGGACATCATCGATGCTCGTACACTCGCTTGTCTATACTAGGTAAAGAACTAGAGTTTGCGGTACTGACAACTGTACTTTTTTTTTTTTTTTTCACAACTGTTGGTATCTCCGCGCCATTCACTGCGGTCAATGAGGTTCAACAATGTAACCTTGTTTTCTCGTAGATTCGTCGTAGTAAAAGTCAAAATGTGATTCAGACCTAACTCCAGAGCCGTATCTTTCCCCGCGGTCATGATCGGCTCCCCATCTGTCCTCATGAAACCCCGGGCGGGAAAACGTCTTCAACCGAAAGACTGGATGTAAGTTCGCAAACAACAAGATCCATTGACCACCAATACTCGGCAGAGCCGCATACGACATTCTTATGATCATGTGGGTACGCATATCTCTAGAGGTTTCACAATGAGTGTAAGCAGCGCACGTCAGACTTCGCTGACATCGTCAGACAAGTAGCACAACACTGGAAACAATGTCTTTCTGTGTAAAGTAAGGAACACCCGAGACTGACAGCAAATAATCGCCAGAGAGCCCGGTCCAGAAACGAGTTCAGATATTCGATGCCATCTCTTCTAGATACTGGTGTACTCCCATTCTTCGCAAGGCCACTCATGGTGCGACCCTGTACATGCCATATTTGCTATCCTGCATGTATACATCACACAAGGCGACCATCATTGTCGCTTAGCACTTGTTGAGCCACAACTGTGATTGGCCAAGTGACACCATCGTCAGATCAATCTCGACAAGCCGCTCCCGTGTCAAACAACCAAGAGGCGATGGGCCAGACGCAGAGGGTAGTCTTACTACTGGGTAAGGCAGACGAAGATCCATGCAAGATAAAGACGAAAATTCGGTTCTGAAGACTCCCGAAAAAGGTCACTCGATCATTGAAGCATAGACTTTGCCTGAAACTATATTCTTAAGTATCAACAACCCCTATCTGTACATACCTTACCCAACAACATGTCTCTGACCCACACCCCGCAAGATGACCATTGTTCGCTCTCCACGTCAGTGTCCTCCGACAGGTACAACACCGCATCGTCAGAAAAAGATGGCAGTTCGTCAAGTCTCGCGACGACCGAGTGCACGAAGCTTCCGGATCCATACTCGCCTAGCTGCTCGAATCCTCCTTCTATAAGCTCGCATCCTGCCGCGGTCCCTTGTGACGGTGATCGCAGAATTCATTACTCTGCAACAGGCAGCAAAGCATCACTGACCTCTTCTGTCAGTCAGCTACGTAATCGAGGCCGGAGGGGCGATAAACCAATCGCCTTAGAAGAGTGTCACATGAAAGGCGTTCGTATACGAAATATCGAACCAGAATGCTCTGTAGGTATATGGAAGACCTGGTGGATGGAGATATTGAGTAGCTTGCTCGCTCTTGGATGTCTCATCGCAATTATCATGATCTTAGCCTTTCACGACGGCAAGCCATTGCCTCACTGGCCAGACCTGATCTCGATCAATACTATGGCTGCTGTCTTCACTGCCATTTTCAAGGCGTCTCTAATGATGCCGGTTGCTGAAGGTGTGTAGTTCTTGAGCAAATTTTGGATTCGAAGAAAAAATACTTGCCGCTGACACCAACATGGAAAACAGGCCTGGGTCAGCTCAAGTGGGATTGGTTCCAGCGCCCGCGGAGGTTAGCCGACATTGTTCTGTTTGACGATGCTACTCGTGGACCTTGGGGCTCCTTGATGCTGATCATCAAGCGAGTGTTCCAGGTACAGAGAACGTAAGTTATTGCCCAAGCAATTACTTTGCTTGTCAGGGTACCCGATCTCAGACACCGATGTTTACCAGCCAATTTACTAACATGCCTACGTAAGATATCTGGCTGGGTTGGGCGCTCTCATTACCGTAGCAGCGCTCGCAATCGACCCTATTTCTCAAGCTATGATCGAACATAAAAGATGTCTACTTCCCACGCAATCTGCCAACGCCAGCTTGGCAGAGGTTCCGAGAGCAAACAACTACTCAGCCAGCCGTATACATAATAATCCAATTCTTTACTTCTCAGACTCGGAGCCAGGCGGGCCACTCGGTACTATCATGGAATCGGCCATAAAACAAGGACTCATCCAACCCCAGGAAACAGCTGCCATGATCAATTTTAAATGCACTATGGGTAATTGTAACTTTACGGGGGAGGTCCATGGCAGCTATTTCTCTTCTCTGGCCATATGTCACTCCTGTCAAGACATCACAGAACAAATCAAGCGCTCCGACGATCCTGACATCTCAGAACATTTCGTCTGGCGACTGCATTCTAATTCATTCAATGGTACGAATGACGGAACTACTGAAGTGTACAGTGCACGGAACTCAACAAAGCTTTCGCTGAAGTCCACAACTAAACTTTTGGGCCACGATGAAGGACCTTTGGTACCTTTCTACAGCTTTGACGTTCTGATGGTTGTCAATCCTGATCCTAGCTGCAAAGAAGGCTGGCAATCTTCAACCATAGCCATTGCCTCTCGGTGTAGGCTGGATGCTTGCGTAAAGCGTTACAACGGAAGCGTCCAAGACGGTGTTTACCGTGAAACAGAGCGCCCAGAGCTTGAGGGAACTTTGAACTACAACCCCCATGGATATTTCTCTCAGGAGGAGATGCTGTGGGCACTTTTGACCAAAACGAGCCTCGTCGACGGCAAGGAACGGCCGTGTACCGCAGAGGCAAATGGTGCGCCTCACACCGTTCGAGCCGCACCAGTAGACGGCCATCGATACAGGGTTGGATCTGAAGATCTGTTTAAGTGGCAAAATTTTACAATGAAGTCATTTCCATGAGAGTGCGTCTGGACAATAGACTCAAGCTCATGGCAAGGGATTATTTCAACGCTAAGGCTTCTTCTCGAGACCACAGTCACAGGCAGCCTATCTGACGACATAAGCCTGTATGAAGGCCCAGAATGGCTGAAACGTGTCTACTCTAATGGTGCGGGAAACTTCTCAACGGTCGAAAACATGGTACGCGGCTTAGCGAACTCGATGACAACGGCCATTCGAAACCAGCCCTATGGAGACATCAACGACGAAGACACAGGGCTTTTTGATCCAGATCTCCTTCGAACATCCATCGGCACTACTCTTACCGTTTATACATGTATATACGTGAACTGGCACTGGATAGCATACCTTGCTTCATTACTAGTGCTGCAGTGGACATTCTCAGTTTTTGTGCTACTGAAACGACGCTCTAGTTGTGGGGATGGCAGACGGCGACAAGTGGTATGGAAATCGTCGCCTCTGGCGCTTCTGTTCAACGGGCTCGATGAGAGTCTTTGCCGAAAGCACAAGGACTTGTACACTCTTGACGAGATGAACCGAGTGGCGGAAAGGACGACAGTTCAGATGGCTCCTGCGAGTGGTTCCAAGGGCGATGCGTTGAGGTTTTGCGAAGCCAAGGCATAATTACAGACAGAGCTTAACGAAAAACTTCCCGTTGGAATCATGCGAAAGGAGAGCTTCGGAAAGTTGGATTTTCTGCCAGATGACCCCAAGACTTTTCACAAATAACATAGCCATATCCTTCAACGAACAACAGAGGACTTTATAAATACTGAATGCTGTTGCTGAGAACCAGGCTGAACAACTAGCTAGAGTAGAGGTAGTGAGATACTTCATGAAAGATACCAATGACCCACGCTCATTTCTAAAACCTCCAGGCTGTAGTCTACCTCCGAATTCTGAACGCTCCGTCATCCTCCTGATTCGACACAGCCCCAAGAGGGAACCTCTCCTCGTCCTTAAAAGTAATAGGCGAAACGATACGCCCCGGAAACCACACATTAAAAGCCGCAGCGCAGAGGAACATGAGCGAAGTGTCAAGACAATACAAATACACTTCCGTAGTCTGAAGCACGCCGTCCCGTCCCTCAGCGAACTCAGCCACCCGGAAAATCGACCGCACCAGGATAAGGAACGAGGTAGCGTAGAGCACCATGATGAACTGCCTCCACGGTCGTCGCCCATTCATGCTCGTAGTCGTCGGGTGGTTGATGATGCGATAGTGGAAGACGGAGATGGTGACGATGAAGGCTGCGAAGAAGAGGATTTGAATGCCGAGACCGACGAGGATGATGTTTTGGCCGCGGTCGACTCCGTCTTTGTCACTTGCGCCGGAGAGCATAGCTCCGCCTATTGGAGAATAAGTCAGTCCCTCCGGGAATATCATGAGGTATTAGGTGACGGCAGCGGAGGGCTGTCCTTACCTATGCACTGGAAGGCGAACGAAAATACGTCTCCGAACACGAAGATCTTCGTCATCCATCCAACGGGAATAATCGATAGATGGCCCGCTTCCAACGAGTCGATGATACGTCCCAGGAGCATGTAAATCGAGGCTGCGTACAGTGCCGGGGCGAGCAACGGTAGAAGAGTCTGGATGATGAACGGGATCTGTGAATAATTTGGTGATTCGGATGCGTTCATTGCCCGACTCCCATATCCAATGCTTTCAACTGTTCGACAGTACATCAGAGATCAAGTTCCAAGGATCAAGCGGGTTCCAATAGCTTCTTACAGTTGACACCTATGAAGAAGGCAATCCAGTACCATGTCTTCGCCCGCTTCAGCTGAATGGAGTGTATCACACCGCTAATACCGAAGAGCACGGCAAAGGTGACTGCTGCCGCGAGGGATGGTTCGTAAGGATACTTTGACGGCGGTTGATTCATTATTGCGCTTATGGTTTTCTCTGCTGTATCCCGAATGAAGCGAGTTCAATCTCAACTGTGTCCGATTTTGACCTTCCTCGGGCAACTACGTGGTCCATCATTCGCTTTATACATAGTCATGATGTGACATTGGACTCCATTGATACGCGCTGGCTGAGCTATTCATTGTGTTTCTGCTACAACGCCCTGTATCAACAACAACATCAGAGGTTGGTGTTGAGGCAGTGCTCGGGTTCCAATTTCCCAATCCGCTCGTAGTGTCCCCGGGGAAAATATAGTTCGGGGAGTTTAGAGTCTTGAGCATCTAAACTTGCGGGCCTTACGTAGATGCCGAGCCTGCGTCAAAGTAAGCATACGAGATAGACAGGGGGGCAAGCCGCGCTTCCGCGTCCTCCACATACACCGATATCTTCATATTATGTCCGAAACGTCGCCATGGAGATCTTGACTCAGTCCTTACATTGGGGAAACTCAGCCATGATCTGGGTGACGACGCATTAGATTATCAATGAACCAACCTCTCACGACTTGACAACCCTGGAGCGTATCACGATCTGTTTCGACAGGGCTGGAAAACGCCAACCTCGTAAAAATGGGGCTGAAGGATACCCTCTGCCAGCTGAGCATACGCGTCACCCTGCCTTCAACTTGCTCAAGTCATCAAGCTCCGACCAACTGTTCACTGTCTTGACGGAGCTCTGCTGTGATACTTTGGCAGAGGGAAACTGCTAGCTGCCACAGGGGCCGAGACATAGCTTATGAGATGCTCGACGAATAAAGGTTCAGGCCGTGATGAGTGCGCAGTTCTCAATTGCCTTGGTAACTGTAACTTAGGTATGGCGCCGACGTGTCAATACCCCCCGGATGAACTAGGGTTTTGCATCAAGCGCCGTTTGCTTGTTCGTGCATACATTATTAGGTTACCTATGATGGGACATTTCAAAAGGGGGGAATAAGGCGTGATTGATATCCCAACGTCAAAAAACAATAGTCATAAATTCGTTAGATGGCGCATATAACCAAAAAGAGTATACCGGTAAATCGTCCAGTACCTAGAGGCGACAAACCATGCCCCAAAACCTGCGTTGGGGTATGTGAAACTATAGGGTTACTGATCCCATCCATACATGTATGCAAATCCCTTCCCGGGATTGCAAAGCCAACGGAGTTCCTTTTTTTCTATTGGGGAATAATAATGGTAAAATCGTCCTGAACAATCCAAATCCCTGCTGATAAACAATGCAACAAAGTCCGTCTCGTAGTATACGAGGTCTGTAAATCGCCTTCTGTACATTCAATTTCGTACTGAATAACAAGTCATGCGCCTGGCCGGCACAGGTAACTTAGGTAAGAGTTGCCAGCATAGCGCGCATGATTCCAGGAGGAGGACCTGAAAACTCTCGCGTTAGCCTGGGCTCTGACTTGACGAGACGGTGACGAAGCGTACCTTAGTAGTACTTTGGTACGCTGATGGCCATCCTACCTTTCTTGTCCTTCTCAATCCGCACTCCACGCCGCGGCTCCTCGACCTTCTCGACCTTCTCCTCGAAGAGGACGACAGCGCCATCGGGCATCTGTTCAGCACGGACGAGTTCGCGGCTCCTTCCGTGCTTGCGCTCGTGGAGCTCAGCCTCGAGAGCCTTGATCTCGGATCTGATGTTCTTGCGAGACCGAGACCGGCTACGGCGACGCTCAGCGACCGCCATGGGTCCGATAGGCACCTCTTCGCTGTACTCTCGGCGCTCGTATACGACTGGTGTTGCGGTCGTCGATGTTGTGTAGGATGTGGAGCTGCGAGCAGGAGAGACATCGCGGATGATGGTGGTCTTGTTGACCACCTCCTGAACGGGAGCGGGAGGTGGCGGAGGAGGCGCCTCATAGTAGACGGATGGGGGTGCGGGAGGATGAGCAGAAACGACGGTTGGGGGCGCGGGAGGCGGCGCCACCGAGGCAGGCGCCGGTGGAGGAGGAGGGACATGGACGACAGTCGGGGGCGGCGGGGGAAGGGCAGCAACCGGTGGAGGGATGGTGTAAATCTCCTCGTGTCGTTCTTCATGCTTGCCAGCCGATGATCGAGCTGCGGCAATCTCCAATTCACCTGGCATCATGTCAGCTGCAGTCAGCTGGATGAAGGCACATGAAATCACTTACTCTGCTTGTACTCCTCGCTGAGCTTCAGGAGTTCATCGATGTTGTCCTGGCCGAGAGCTTTGAGAACAATGATGGTGTTACCCTGGGAAATGTGTTAGTTCAAAGTTGGCGCACTCGATTGAATCGAAACTTGCCTCTTCAATGTAAGGATACTCCAGGTCGATGAGCGCACGCTTGGACACCAGGCGTTGTGGGATGCGGGTCTTGCCCTTCTTCGGGTATGAGCTGCGAACAGTCGTTGCGGTCTTGGTCGTGGTGCTGGTCGACCTGCTGGAGGTGCTGCTTGATCGTGAACTGCTGCGGTGCGAACTCTTTCTGGTTGACCTTGACACCCTAGACTCTCGGCTGCGGTCTCTACGCCGGCGTGAAGTAACGACCTCACGCTCCTTCACCCGCTCAGGCATGCCGCGGAACTCCTCGTCGCCGTAGTAGCCTGGTTCGGCGATCTGGATCTCGTCGTATCGTTGAGATGGTGCGGGGCCCAGCTGGCGGGTGCGGGGCAGAGGGATTGGAACGTATGGAGGGGCCCGGTAATCGTCGCGAGGGCGAACATCTTCTCGGCGGGCTGGCGGAGGGTATTCCTCACGCTCATAAAAGCGAAGGGGGCGACGGTCAAAGGTGTCGAGGGAAGACTGACGACGGAGCATGGTCGGGCGGCGTGGTGGCGAGGCCTCACGGACTTCTCGTTCTCTTTCGAAGAAAAGACGACGATCAAACTCGCGGTCTAAAGGCTCTCCGCGACGAGGACCATAACGGTCTTCTTCGACGTAGCGGCGGTCTCTTACAAAATCCTCTTCGTATCCGCCGCGATGTCCGCGGTCAAATGGACCACGGTCGAAGCGCTCATCGGAGTGATCTCTGCCGCGGCGAGGCGGTGGGCGATAGTCATCACGTTCCTCGAAGCGGCTTCTTTCTTCGAATCTGCTTCGTTCGTCGGGATAGCGACGATCATCGGGATAGCGGTCTCGCTCCCGTTCTTGCATGAAGCGGTCGCGGTCCCAGCGCTCAGCACGGCCGGCCATTTTGGTTGATGGGTAACGTATGTGTGGTTGGAAGTGAAAGTAAAGTCGATCTCGGGTATCACAAAATATTGCAGAAAAATAGCGGTGGTCGTGAAATTAGGGATCCGGGATGTCACAGTGATGGGTTGTCCCCGGAAAGTTGTGGAATGATCGGGTGATGACAGGAGTTCGTGGTTGTGAATCTCGAGAGAAGTCGCTCGTATTGCGAGAGTCGAGAATCAGGGCGATGACGACACCTCTAGGGAGAGCGGGCCAGAAGAGAGCGAAGAAAGAGGGGAAAAGCGGGAATAATGTGTGTGATCCAGAGTCGCAGCAGAGAGCGAGTGAGTGACTGGTGGGATGGCTGGCCCCCTAATGTACGGTATGCGAACCCAGGCCAATAGCGCCGGTAGTGTCGGTGAAGGCCGTTGACCCGCCTTGGGTCCAGTGGGCTATTTTGGAATTTGGATTGGATAATGGAGTAGCGGCGCCGCCCTGCGTTGGAGTGGCGTGCGAGTGGCTTCTTCCAGGGTTTATGAGACTGGTATGTGACACTGTAACACTGACAATGTATGGTGTAAGGTGCGCGTAGTGTCTGCGGCGGCGGTGATGAGTGAGTGAGCGGGTGAGTAAGTGAGTGAGGCAGGCGATGAACCCCTCTTCGTGGTTTGGCTGACTGATGTATGGTAGTGGGCGAAGACGGGTGATGCGATGGAAAGCCGGACTGAACTCGACAAGTGACTGGACTCGGTGTTCTAGACTCTCTTGTGTGTGTCGTGTGTGGTGGTAGGCGTGGGTGGTAATCGGCCTATGAGAAGGCAATGTGAAGCCAGGAAGCAACCTGGAACTCTACCAGCTGACCTGACGAAAATGGGCCTGTGACAGTAGACCCGATATTGGTCCTCCGTCTACTCGACTCTCCCCAACAACGATCCTGGAACTGAACTGTTCTTGCTTAAACACCGGAGCTGCGAAATGCGATGCGGGCAGTCGCACTGGTCCAAGCCGTGAGTTGTGTCGTTTTTAAGGGTCCTTGCGAAAAGAGAACAGACAGCCGAAAAGGTGGTGGCTGGGAAGAAACGAGGCGGTTTTGTAGTTTTAGTCTTGGACACGACACGGAGATTTGTGGTGGAGTGGAAAAGCAGGCTTCTTGGAACGACGGACGGAAGCCAGGACAGGGTTGGCTTGGTTCGTCAGACTGAACGAGGAAGATGGTGGTGTTGGCGATGCTGCTTGAGCGATGATCCCAGCTTGATCTGGCCTTCTCTGGATGGTCCAACGGGCTGGTAGGGAGAAGATGGTTGCTGTTAGTTATGCGACGGGCGGATGGCCCGCAGCTCTCCCGCATGATGCTAGAAACACCAATAGGGATGCAAAAGTGCATTCGAACTCGGTATCCAAAGCCTGTTTCATCGTTGGACAAGCTGTTGACCGCAGCATGGCATTTTGCGCGAGGAGCGACAGTGATTGTCGGTCCTTAACGAGGGCCATCAGGACCGTATCGGTCATTGCACCCGTCGTCCAAACCTGGCGGGAGACATGAGGGCTGTGGCAACAAGGCTACTCCTTGTAAAAAGCCCTTCCCGAGGCCTGCGTCGTTGCTTTTCGCTGCGATTCTGCCCATCTGACCATTCCAGACCCGGTCCAACGCGGCCTTTAGCCTCAGTGGCCCAGTCCGCTTTTGTGCCCTCTCGAACCTGACGTCGCCGCTTGGGCAGCCATCGACGGGGCGCCTGTTTGGAAAAGCGCAGCCAGGAGTGAGTCCAAGACTCCATTCCGGGCCAGATCTGCCAGGCTGCGCACAGCGGGATCCCCGTACGGAGCCATGGAGCCCGCTATGGGTGTCCCATCATCCATGGACCGCGGTCCCGTCGTTGGGCTTGAACGGATCGACGGGAAATGGAGAGGATGGGGGATGCCAGACAGTCGGATGGGTGGGTGGAAAAAGAGGTTAATTGCCGTCCGGGCGGCGCAAGTTGTAATAGTGGGATGGGCCGACGTTGGAACTTTCCAAACTCTTTCTTCGCTGTCAAGCGTCTCGCCCTTTCGTCTCGTCTGCCCTTTGGCATTGCGTTCGCTCCCGCCTCGGGCCTTGCCTTGCGCTTCCTCTTCCGCAGAATACATTTGGAAACTGGGCGGGCTTCTCGGCCGTCACTGTGCTTGTGCTGCGACTCGCTGCGCCGACATGCCTTGCTCAGCTTTGTCTCTGTGGGGGTTCGAGTTGACCGCCACCCTGCTCGATGACGTCGGGTACCAAATATTGGTGCGGTCTGCCCTCTAGACGCTATGTGCCCATTGCCCAACCAGCCGCCGCCTGGTCTGGGGCACTGCGGCAGTGATAAGGCGTCCCGGTGTGGGCTATCAGAGTCGCGAATCGTGAGCCGTGGTCGATGTGTGAGAGGGGGCCCTTGGACTCTGGAGCCTTGGGAGAATTGGAATTCTCCACCATCGAAGCGACTTGGGTGCCCGATGGCGGCCCTATTGGCCGTTAAGGAGACGTTGGGAGCCGGGGTGTCCCCATTCCGGGGGAGCATTGGTAGTTTGCGCTTGTGATTTTGGCATTGTTCTCTTTGTGCGCGGGTTGTTGCTTGTCAAATTACAGTTTTGCTTGTCATTGCCCTCTACTTGTTGGACACAGAGTGAATATTGTTGGAAATTCGAACAGCGGTGTCAGGTGAGGCTGACTCGATGGCATACGAGAATCATATGGGGCGAGGCAACTTTGTAAATATGCGATGTGGTTTGGAAGAGAATGCCGTGTCAGGTCTCGTCGAGTCGTCCACCGAGTCCAACCATTGTGTACCTTACTTGTAAGGTACTCGGCAGATACGTACTTTGCTGTGTGCTCCTTCCATTTCCTCGACTCTTAGGTGCGTTATCTCTTGCGATACGTATCTGCTTATGTCATGAGAGATAAGATAAGGAGATGCACGTGCGAGTCCCAGCGATGTGGGTCGTCTCTGTCCAACCAAATCGTGTCTCCGGCATGTACTCGATACTAGAATTCTATTGGTCCATAAGGAGGAAGCTCAGGCGATGCTCCCCCTCTCAAAGTTGTCAACCCATTAACCACGAATCCACGGCTCCATTGCTATCGTTCGTTTCCATCACTGTACTGTGTAACAACTTCTGGGGACTCCCCAGATCGACCGCGGATTCTAGACCGGACTGCCGCCGGAAGGGGCCATTACCTGTCTGTTGCTTTCTCAAACCAAAACTCTCAGAGAAACTTCAGTCAAACCGTTGCCTCTAATAGGTAGCCAAGGCACCTACCCAGCACCAACCATCCCAAGTCAAGCATAGCACGTTGGGCAAAGAAACCATGCATGTGGTAGATATTCGCCCGCAGCCCTCGCCCGAACGTTTGGGAGACCACATCTCCGGAATCCGATGCAGTTTGAGGCCTCAAGGAACACACGAGCGGCCTTAGTCGATGGGTTCAGTGTGTATGTGTGTCTCCAAGCGATCAATCTACGCCATTTCGCGTGGGACCATGTACGGAGTACAGCCACAGCCCAATCTGGCGGGATTCGACGCTATCGACGTTAAGCTTAGCTTTTCCCGCTTCTCCAGGTTCTGGGCTTCGGATGCGTCCCTTTCCTTCCCCGGATCAGCTCCCCCCATCAATTATCATAGCTGGACGGGGTCTCGATTGCGGGCAATCATCAGTCGTGGATAACGACATTGTTTTGCTGGATCAATAATCATTTGGGCAATAGTTCGCCGAAGCTGCCATGTACAATAATAGGCTTTCGCTCGGATGGCGCCAAAAATGACCACCCCCGCGAAACAAGATGAGGCATTTCATTTGCCAAGAAAGACGCCCACGGTCTGCCTTGTAAGCTCGGAACCCGTTGACACAAGCCGTGAACGCTTTCCGTACGGCGCAGAGCACCAACCCCGCCAGGCCAAGTCGCAAAGAGAGGGCTTCCGAAACCCGCTTTCCGATAGTCGATGATTCCAGATCCGATGGGAAAAGGACGCCGTCGCAATGAGGAATTTGGCGCCTTCTTATACCACCGGTCGTTCCGAGCTAGCGGAATACTCAACAGTTCATTGACCTGTTGCGGATTCAGGAATGAATATGTTCTGGCGGACTTTCCGAGAAGCGGATATCCCGGATTTCAGAGCGGTCTTCAATGCAAGCAGAAGTCAGCAAAACGCCTCAACAAGCCAAAGATCAGCTGGCCAGAGCATCCGAACACCAAAAGCAAAGTTGGAGAAATGGAAGTTGGGGGTCGACCTGTCGAAAGCGAGAGGGGCAGGGGGGACAGCAACGTGTTGTCCCAGCCTATTCACAGCCATGGACGACTAGACAACAACTAGACTCCGCCGGACCCCAATTTGAGTTCCATCACCACGACTCCAAGGTTGGCACGTCGCAATAGCGGATGAAGCCGCGCGCGTTCATGGGAAAACCAACTCAACCATTCGCGACATCTTCCAATCGGCTCTCCGGAGGTCTTGCATCTGATATATGATGCGGCGCTCAAACCCCGTGCTTGACAAGGTCCAGCTACCTAGTTCGCATCCGCCCCACGCACGCACGCACGAACGGCAGCTGCAACTTGTGCCCGGTGTGGTTTTCTCTCCCGTACAGATGCACGCCCGAATCTAAAGTCCGCGTCCTGTACGGAGTAATCTAAGCTCGTGCTGTGGTTGCCGACTAGGAGTGCCGATATTGACTCCCGAAACGTGTCGGGAATGGAGCGTGATCTACATTGCTCCCCAGTTACGCCGAGTTGAGCCTAGTCGACATGGAAGGCTGGATAAGAGCTGCTTGCGACCAAAGCCGTTGTCGACGAGTCTGGAGGGAGAGAGAGGCATAGAAGCTGGCGCAATGTGATGCTCTATTCGGGAAGCTGCAGGTCTGGCATTTGCTTATCAGCACGGCTGCAAGTGAAGACTCGGTCAAATATTCGTGTCTGCTGCTGCAGTTACCTCGAAGAAGCAGCTGCTGCAGCGCGTAAACATACATCCATCTCATCACATCGCCAATCTTGCACCATTGTTGCTTGTTCGCCATCCCCGAGACTGGCATCGTTGCAACGGTCGTAACAGACCCAAATTACCATCTCAACACGTCATCAGAGTGAGCATCTTCCTCACTGGCTGGCATGTCCCCCGATGTGGGAGTAGAATGGATCCGATAACATGGGCCGCGGTCCTGCAAGTGTTGCTTGGTGCTGGCTTGGTGCCGTTTCCCGAGCTCGCACCCGATGCAGATTGGATGTGAAAAGAGGCGTCCGCTCTGGTGGATGTCTACCCCGCGTTGTTTGGTGTGTGGGATAACCCGTCTGGGGTAGCTAGGTGCCACGCCTCCACCTCCAATCTGGGACAAGGGGGAAAGACAAGGGTCGCTAATGAGATATCTATCTCGCCAGCCTGGACCAGCCTACGGGATTTCCAGCTGGCCCCCTTGAGACAGTGTTTTGTTGAGTCAGTCGTCTCGACATTGAAAAGGGTCCTTCATCCCCTGCCAAATTCGATAGTTTTCCTACCCCAGGATACCTCTTCGACACCACGCCGAAGTCGACATTTCGCTCACAAAGGCATCCGGCTGAGCGACTCACCGCGTTCTCCTTTCATCATGAGTAACGATAAGCCCACCGTCGAGAACATCGACGACATCAACGCCAAGATGGCGCAAAGGTCCTCGTACGACGCGAAGCTTGACCCGGAAAAGTAAGACACATACAGCGCACTGTTACCCAGAAACCTGGTTGACCCCTTATCGTCAGGCACACCGAGCAGTCTCTTGCGTACGACCCGACCGTAGAGCGAAAGCTTAGGCTAAAGATCGATCTCATGATTGTGCCAACGGTCGCTCTGCTTTACCTCTTCTGCTTCATTGACAGAGCCAACATTGGTTTGTTTCCTTCGGCTCGTTACAATGTTCACGACCACTTACAACTCCCCCAGGCAACGCTCGTATTGCAGGTCTCGAGAAGGACCTCGGCATGGCAGGCTATGACTACAATGGAACCCTCAGTGTCTTCTACGTCAGCTACATTCTCTTCGAAATCCCCGCCAACATCCTCTGCAAGGTCATGGGGCCTGGATGGTTCCTCCCCCTTACCACCTTGCTCTTCGGCATCTGCTCAGTCGGCACCGCTTTCGTCCACACCGTACCCCAGCTCATGGCAGTCCGATTCCTCCTCGGCATCTTTGAGGCTGGTATGTTGCCAGGTATCGCCTATTACCTGTCTCGTTGGTACCGACGATCCGAACTCGCCTTCCGCCTCAGCTTGTACATTGTTATGGCACCTTTGGCCGGTGCGTTCGGTGGTCTCTTGGCATCTGCCATTCTTCGCCTCGATGGATTCGGAAGCATCCATACATGGCGCATGATCTTTGCCATCGAAGGCATCATCACAATTGGGCTGGCACTCATTGGCTTCATTACCCTTACCGACCGCCCCGCCTCCGCTCGCTGGCTCACTGAAGCTGAAAAGGATCTCGCCGAGACCCGTGTTCGCTCTGAGCGTGTCGGTCAGACTCAAGTTCTCGACAAGATGGACACCAAGAAACTCCGTCGGGGAATCTTCGCACCTGTTACGCTCGCAACATCGTTCGTCTTCCTTTTGAACAACGTCACTGTTCAGGGTCTTGCTTTCTTCCTGCCAACGATCGTCAGGGGTATCTACCCCACAGCCACTGTTCAGCGTCAACAACTCTTCACCGTCCCTCCCTATGTTGTGGGAGCCTTCTTCACCGTCCTGCTGCCACTGCTCAGCTGGCGTCTTGACCGTCGACAGATCTTCTTCATGATGTCTGCACCGCTTGCAATGATCGGTTATATCATGTTCCTGGCTTCAAAAGACCTCTCAGTGCGCTACGGTGCCACTTTTCTCATCACATCAGCTGTGTTCGCCCTCGGCGCCCTCACGAACGCCCAGGTCGCCGCGAACGTCGTGTCCGATACAGCACGCAGCGCAGCGATTGGAACAAACGTTATGTTTGGCAATGTGGGAGGCCTCATTTCAACTGTAAGATTCCCCCCCTTCCCCATTGTTGCCTTTGATCGTATACTAACTCGTGGCTTTAGTGGGCTTTCTTGCCGTGGGACGCACCCAACTACCCGATCGGCAACGGATTGAACCTGGCGACCTGCAGTATGATTCTGATTACTTCGACTCTCACATTGTTCTGGATGAAGCGAGACAACCGTAAACGTGAGGTCCGAAACGTCGAGGCCGAGTTGCAGGGCTTGTCGAGACAAGAAGAGAGTGATTTGGATTGGAAGCACCCTGCTTTCAGGTGGAAGCCCTAGATGGCTCCAGGAAGCGAGGGATATTTACTTGAGGAATTTAGCCATACAATGCGACAAACTCATTGTCGAGTTGATAATACCATTACATGACATCACGTGTATTCTTTCGTACAAATCTGACTGTTTCTGTTCCCATTTGATGGTGTATCCAAGATATCTTGAAGTACCTGTTTCCGACGCGGCCCTGAAGTCGAGAGTCGGCAGGTTCGACTGCTTGCCCTGGGTCCTTTCATTGAGGCCATACTGCCTCGTTCATCGGGGTACTTCCTTCTGGTTCTTTTCGTCTTTTTTTTACTTCCATTCACCTCACCCTTCCAACACCATCCATCAATCCAGCAACCGGAGCTCGACACACTTCTCTCACACATCAAACTTGATCATCACGACACCTATCTGCAGCCATGGCTGCCCCAAACAGAACAGAGACGCACAATCTCAGCAGAGGTAGACCAGCCTAATTCCCTCGCCCAGTACCTTCCACATACTGATATCTCGCAGAAGAACTCCGATCGCGGTTCAACGCAGTCATGAAGCTGTCTAGTTCTGAAGCTCCACGCTCCGTCGTCGAGGTGGCTGCGGCCGCGCTTCTTCTGGAATCAGGGCTTCTTTCCAGAGAACGAATCGTTCTCCATTATTTGCTCGCTGATGTCCCCGAGGGCTATGTTGAGCACGCGGAAGAAGCGCTCAGGCATATTATCCTAGCCGCATCCACCATGTCGATCCTCCACCCTTGCGTTGGGCCACTGATCAGCTTGTTGGAGATGACTCTGGAGAATGCGCGTTGCTTCCAGACCGTCATCGACCGCGCGGTAAAGAAGAGAGTTGTTCGTGTCACTCCTTTCTCCCATTAATAACCGAGTTTGAACGCGAGGCTAATGCGATTGGAATAACAGGGTCGACACAGAAATCATGATGGATCTCCTTGCCCATGAGGATAAGCTGCAGCTATTCCTCAAGAGATCCATCGCTGCCATGGATGCGATCCACGGGCCACCTGACGCCGCGATCAAGAACGACATCTCTCTCGATGGAGCACCTTCTTATGATCCCAAGACGAGCCTGCTTCTCAAAGACCTGCTTGGTCGTCTGCGATCCGCCCACAAGGCTGCGGAAACCGCTCCCGAGGAAGCTCCTCCCAAGGCCAAAGAAACCGGTGGCAACGTTCCCGATGCGAACATTGTGCCAGAGCCCATTTAGGACAGATAACACCGACTCCCATTCTCAAGGTGGACTCTAGAAGTTTTTCTGCTATCGACGTTGTTGGTCGGTATGGATGGCGTTGACTACAAGTTCCACCTCTCAATTGTACGTGTGCCGCACCCGAGTGTCAGAGTGTTCATGCTAACGAAGTGCAAAAAGACCAATCACGATATTCTGTCTTTGGTGTCTAGTGGACGCGTGTCTTGGTGGCTAGTATCGACTGTCATTATCGGGCCAGTCTCCCTGCGCTATCGCACTTGACTATCCTCTGCGGGTTAGGAGATGAGCGGAACGCTTGTTCTTCTCGATTGAAGTGAGGCCCTGGGGAAGCGCTATGGGTCTGCAGAGCATAGGATTTTATCATACAGTACACAAGAAAAGCAGTCATGCGTTGTCAAATGAAGATTTGCTGTTCAATACTATGTGCATGCCTGAATATTTATCTAAAACGCTTCATCCAAAATTCTTCAGAAACCACCACCTCACAACTTACTCTTCTCCGCCGCACAGCACGACTCCCCAGCAGCAGCACCGCCTGTAAAAGCAAGCCTACTCACCCCATCCGCCGCCTCCAGCGCGCCCTTGCCGGCAGCGACCTGGCTCGGAGTGCTGCAGTAGCTAGGCGGGACGTCCATGACGGGGTTGTTCGCGAAGAAGTTGCGCGGCCGCAGGAGGAGGGTGATGGGTTCCACGGGCATAATGGGGAAGTCCTCGGGCGCGGGGATGTGGGTGACGCCAAAGGTGTGCCAGAGGACAATGTCCTCTTGCTCGATGGACTCTGTGCCGTCGCCGATCCATTCGGGGATGCCGGAGGAGGGCTCGCCTGAGGTTTGGGGGACGTGGCGGCCCGCGGGCCAGAGTTCGTCGTCGCGGTCTGTTGGGTTTGGTCAGTTTTTGTTCCAGCCGAAGATGTGATGGAATAATGAGGAGATAGGTAGAGGAAGAAGGAAGACTTACACTTTGTGACGTGCACAGCGTGTCTCGCGAAACCAGCACGCTTCCACACCAACGACCCCTCCTTGGGCAACAGCCCAGGAACCTCCCTACTAACAAGCTTATAACTCGCCGGCTTCCCGCTATACGGATGCAGCTTATCCGTATTCGCAATCTCCCACGTGCGGCTCGTCGACCCGTCATAATCAGTCTTTGATTTTCCCGTGGTATCGAGCTTGGTCTTCTTGGCGTAAAACGCATTTCCGTAAAAGTTTTCGGGGGACCCGACGGGCGCGTCGGAGGCGACGGCGTCGGCAACGAAGACCGTGTTGCGGGGGCCGTCGATGTTTGCGTCGACGCGCAGGCAGAAGAGGTGCTGGTGGTTGTGGGCGTTGACGCCCGGGTAGACTTGGGTGCCCCAGCCTTTTGTGTCTTCGCCTGGGTTGAGGGAGTAGGTGTTTAGGATGCCGGTGAGTTTGATTTCGGGCTGGATTGTGCCGTCTTGCTGGTGGAGTGTTAGCTACCTACGTTTCTGGGGAGTTCACCGTTACAAAGGGAAGAGACATACGTGGAAGATCCATTGGATTGCGTATTCGTAGTTTGCAGCGGTAAAGATCTGCTGGATGATGAGCTTGCGGCCGCGGGTGACGATGACGGAGTCGTCGCGGAAGTCGGTGTGCTTGAAGAGAATCCCGCTGTCCTCCTCGTGGATGCAAATGGCGTTCTTGATGGTGCGCACGCCGCCATTACGGGTGGGGAACTCGGCGTCGAGGTAGTGGATCTCGCCCTTGCAGTCGCAGCCGAGCGAGAGGCTGTTCGTCATGTATCCGGCGCCATACTCGCCCAGGTCGAAAGCGTGCTTGCGCTGGTGAGGGTGCTCCGGGTTTCCGTAGGGGACGACCATCTCCGCGAGGGACAGACGGTAAAAGATGGGGCGGACGTTGCCCTTGTCGTTGTAGGTGATGTTGCTGAGGACGATGCCCTCGCGGTAGTTGAAGCCGATGTGGAAGTTCCAGTTCTGCCAGGCGATCTGGCGGCCCTGCATCTGGAAGGAGACGCCCTGGGGCTGGGTGATGTTGATGGGCTTGAGGTCGGTGCGGTAGCCGCCGGACTGCTTCTTCACGGCGGCGGGCGTGTAGTCGACGGGGGCGGCCTTGCTGAGGGGCCGGCGGACGGTGGGGATGTCGATGGCGATGATGGCCTGCTTGTCGGCGTCGTAGATGGGGCAGAAGTCGAGGGGGTACTGGTACTGGCAGGTGTCCGGGTCCGGGCGGTAGTACATGAGGGCCTGTTGGAGGCGGATGGTGTTGCCGTGGCGCTCGTCGTAGCCGATTGTCCAGGGGTCGCAGTAGACCTTGTGCATGTCTGATTTGGGGATGCCGGAGATTTCGCACTGCTCGATGACTTTGGGGTCGGTGCGGCAGATGTGTTCGACGATTTGGAGCTCTTCCATTGTGATCTGTGGTTGTGGTGTTAGTCTTGGACTCGCGAGGGGAATGATCGTGGTGGAGGGGGTAACTGACGATGGGTTGCACGCCTTGCATGAGCTCCCACTTGGTGATGGCGCCCGAGGCGAGGTCAACGAGGCCATCGTAGACCTTGCCGCCCTTTGCGATGACGACGACGTCGGCGATGCGGGCGGGGAGGGGTGTTGTGGAGGGCGAGGCGAGCCATCTTGTCAATTCGGCCTTGCGGGGTTCGTGGAGGGAGACGACGTTGAAGAAGACATCGCCGTGGGCCTTTGTGACGGCAGCAATGGCCTTTTCAATCTCTGCGGATGAGAGAGGATCTAGAGGGTGTGGCGGCGCCATCGTGTATGTCTCTGTGGTGTGTGAAGATTCTCTGCGTGCGTGGGTATACAAATTTCCATGTCACAGAGAGAGAGGTGTTGCGAGAGGTCAATGGCGAGTAAGGAGGGTATCGAGAGAATTGCGATTGGGGATTGAGGGAAGTCGAGCTCTAGATAAAGCTACAGCTTATATCTCCAAAACGATCAAGGGGATCCCCAGAGTGAGGCCCCTCACCCCTCTTCTTCCGACCAGGAGCGCGCAAGATAGGCGCGCTCTCTCGTTCTCAACCGATGCGCGACTCATCCCTCCAAGACCAGCCGGATCAGGCAATGCAAGCCCATGGCGACCTGGGGTATCTCTCGGGGGCCGTTCAGACGACAAACGAGTGTGCACCGTACCTTGCACAAGCGATGTGGCGCGTCATGCCAATTGGCAAAGAGCGTTGTAAGCCGGTGCGATTCGATAAGTCAAGTCATTGGACACGGTGGAGAACTCGGAACTGGTTTGATAAGAGCTTTTAGTCTATTAGCACTGCGGAATTGAGGTACAGGATAGGATGCAAGTTGTAAGGCGTGGTCAACGTTTCGTCTGGTCAACCCGATAAGGACGGTCGCACACAGACTGTGCATTAGCTGCGAATTTCCGACGGTTCGTCTCCAGGGACTCGAGAGAACTCCAAGAAACTCCAGGTTAGCTCAAGCGCGGGGGACATGGAGGAATCGTTGGTCTTCGAAAGTGATGCAGAAGAAGAGACATGGAGGGGAGAAAGACACTTGGAAGAAAGTGGGGGGAAGGACGAGACGAGGGGCTGGATGGGGAAACCTTAGACGATAAGCTCTGGCCCTCCAACCTCCGGGTGTCCTTATCAGAGGTGGATCCTCAGTGACCCACTCTCCGGGACCGGAGGCATCGGTTTGCACGGCTGTTTTGGTGGGGCTCTGCTCGGAACCGCAGGCGCTGCCAGGTTCGGGCGAGCGGTGACTGCTCTGGCCACTCAGCTCACGCCGGGTAAAATCGCCTAATTGAGTTTAGTTGGTGATTCTGACCACTCAGGATGAAGCTGTGAGTTGTCATCGTCGAATGCTTTACCTAAAGGCACTGCGACCAGACTCTGGAACTCTTTCATGTCACCGATAGGACTACTACGGTATCAGGCCAAAGTTTAACCC
>JFBX01000450.1:5019-27359 GCA_001563135.1 Colletotrichum simmondsii | reverse complement strand
CCCCCAAAAAAAAGAGAAACTCAAAGCCAACCCAAAAAATCTACAGCTGGCTACCTCATGACATATCTCGCTTGCTACATCATGCCCTCGTCCCGCTCTAGTTCTCTTCAACGCTTCCCCTCTCCAGGCCATGACGTGGTCTAGCCCAGGAATATATACAAAATTTTATTCGTCCCATCACGCCAGCTCCATCCCCAAGATGGCTTGGCTGGCCCGGTCTCGTCCACCTCACGGCTCATGATCATCAATCACATCCAAATCAAAGTCCCGAATTCGCGGCGCCATGCTGTCCGTCTCAGACCCCTCGCGCTTCACTCGACCGTGATTATACCCACCCCGCGCGCTCTTCCTATCCAACGTGTCGTCGAGTGCAAGGAAGCCTCCTGACCCCGTGATGTTGCTCGGCAAGGGAAGCGATTGCTGCTCGTGCTGCGAGGCGCCGCTGGAGCGCGCATAATTGCCGTGCGAGCCGTTGGCATCCAAAAAAGCGCTAAAGTCACGTCTTCGAATGGGTAATTCCATTGCCTCTCCTCGATCCACGCCGGCGCCGGTGCCGCCAAATGTGGTGGCACTGCGCATGCTTCCCGGCCCGCCGCCCAGTCCCTTGACATTATCTCGCGACTGCGCTCTCTTCATGTTTGTACCTGGCCGACTGGATGCAGGTGTACGGATGCTGCTGGCGGTGTCGCTTTCGCTAACGACGCTGTACGCTGAGCTGAAGTGAGGTGCTGAACCCGTCGAGTGGATAGAACGGGTCCCGGCCGTCTGATACCCAGACCCTCGCGATGTTGTCGAAGCCGGGGCGCGTGGATACGCAAAAGGGCGAGCGAGATTATGCACGGGGCTGGTGTTGCCTGATCCGCCCGAACTCTCGGCGCCGCTGTTGTTCGGCGTGTTCCAGCTGTGCTGTACCATCCAACAGTGAGACAGCTCGTGCGATGCCTCGTCTGTCGTGCTGGAGCCCTTCCATGGAGGGACCCTTGTGCCTCTGAGACGCGGAGACAGATGATACGGCACCCCCTCGCGGTATCGCACGTTGGGGGCGTCCACTGACACGCTCGCCAGCGTCTGGAGAATACCGTAGATCAGAACCCAACGTCCCCGTCGGGCTACGGCCGGGTCAACCTCAGTGACGCTGTCGCTCTTTTCGAATTTCACAAAGGCGTCGATGAGATCCGATTGTGTAAAGTCAGAACCGAGGATATAAATGTTTGTGGCCTCGGTGTACGCCAACTGAACTCGTCGTTCCATGGCACCCGCTCGGCCACCGTTGTTGGCACCTGCGCCAGTCTTCTTCTTGAACATGGAGCTCTCCTTTGACAGCGCGGGCGGGATGGATTCGGGTACCATGGGGTATGGGTGAGGGATATGTGGAAACCGCAACTTGTTATCGAACTCGACGAGAATGTCTGTGATGGGAATGTCGATGTCGGCGTCAAATCCCTTGTCCTTTTCACTCTGCATCATCCATTTGCGCCCTGATCGCGCCTCAGACATGTCCCAGACAATATCGCGGTTGACAAGGTAGTCGTACAGCGCCCCAAAGTCCTTTTGCAATGATTGTGCCACGTTCCTTGTTAGCCACATGTCCTCGCCGTCGGAGTCTGGAAGACCGGTTGTCTGCGCCGGCGGCCACGCTCCCTGTGAGTGCAGATAGTGATTCAAGAAGAACTTTTGCAAACGGTCTGCAGCAGCCTTTGCCTGACCACCAACACCTGCTGGCCACATGTCGCCATACTGGAACTCTGCGAGTCTCTCTTCGGCCGCCTGTACGCGGAGCTGCGTCTCGAGGCATGCTCGCTCCAGGAGCGCGCGGGTGATGGGCGTGAGGTCTTTAAAGTCGGCGCATGTCTCCAGCTGGCTGTACATGCCGGCGCAGTGTAGAAAACTCTCCCGCCAGCCCTCCTCCCACCGCACAGCTGACCCTTCGGACCATGCCAGCAAGCTAACAGCCGTTTCCGGGTCGTTACGAACATCGTCGATTCCCCGTGCTGACAGATAATTCAGGATCATACCGACGTTGTCCGCGTCCGGTGGCATATAGGCATCCAATCGCATGTGGAGGTCGGAGAGAGCCTGGTGAAGCATCAACCCGACCAGAGATGCGTGATAGAGCAAGGCAAAGACGTTTCTTGTTGTGATATGGCTCCTAAGCTGTTCCGTCTTGGTCATGTTTGCGGGAGTTGGGAAGTACATTTCGTACGAAATTTGTCCATCAGCTTCGCCGAGATCCTCCGAGATGGGCGGTGTCGGTTGGCCACCGCGCATGTGTGGCCGAAGCATGGGTGGTGCGCCCTGTGGAGATGGCGGCATGTAGATGTCCTCCTCGGTTGTCCCCTCCCGAAGCAACGTGATGAGATACCTCGATTCGGTCGCTTCGATTATATGTGAGGAGAGCCTAAAGGATGGGTTCGGCCGCGGGGCTTGGCCCTTGTGCCCGAAGAAGACGAGAACATCCCCATTCGGATCCCACAGTTCGGGGTCTTTGCGCAGCTTATTCCACCTCTGAACAGGTCTTCCGGCGCCGATCCATCGCTTGATGGGCGGCGTGGTCGGGACAGGAGGCAACTTCGATGCTGGGGGTGGCGATGTAGGCAGATCCATATCCTGATGTCGCATTTGTTGGTTCATGTGCTGCATGTGGTGTTGTTGATGCTGCTGCTGTTGATGTTGCATGTGCATCTGCCGCTGCATGTGCATCTGCTGCATCGTATCCATGTTGAACTGTTCGTAGGTGTAGTCGAGCTCGGTTGGCGACATTGGGGGTGGGTTCTGATGTTGACCCGGGCGTACAGTGGCAACGGATTCGGGACGGAAGTCGGGCTCCTTGTCTTTGCGCTTAAAGGTGAAAGTCTTGGCCAGACCTCTCCGTACATCCTCGCTCTTCTTGTCCAGCCTGCTTCGCAAACCCGACTTTTCGATGCCCGAGACGTCTTCCGTCTTGATGGTGGGTCTCCGGGCGCGGGCATAGGCGAAGTCATCGAGGGGGCCGGAGCTCCCGTCACGACGGCCGCCCTCACTGCTTCCACTGCCACTGCCTATGCTTGGTGTGCCTGGCTTGATGTCGCGGGGAGGCTCTGAGAACTTGAGGAAGCGTGCATTTGTGGTGCCGATGCCGGTGCCAACGGGTAAAGAAGCGCCAGTTTGGGGAAGCGGAAACTCGGGGATGGTGAGGTCTTCATACTCTCCTATTATGCCGCCGGTATTCGATCTTGCCCTCGCCTTTTCCTTCTCGGCCTGAGTGATCTTCTTGCGCACATAGGCGCTTCGGCCGGACATGTCGGCGGGTGAATCTGCCGGGAAATAGGCCTTGCTCACGAGGAGCCGCTCACGCGCTTTGGATGGGCCAATCCCGGTCTGGACGAATTACAGGTATCCCGGGATGTGCTTGGGGTGAGAAGAATGCCGTAGCGACTGCAGCTGCCGCAGATGTCGATGTCTAAGACGTGAGAAGGGCTGCACCAAGGACGTTCGTAGGGTGAGAGGAAGTATTGAAATTGGGAGAGGAAGAGAGAGAGAGAGAGAAGGAGAAGGAGAAGGAGGCGGAGACGGAGACAGACAGACAGACAGACAGACAGACGTGACTGAATGGCAGCCCACCTCCCAGAGTGAGTCGAGATAAGATAAGGCGACTCAAAAGTCCCCTAAAAGAACCTGGCAGGTGCTTGCCTTACCGTACCTTAGGCCCTAGGGTGCACTGCTGCAGAGCAAGGTAAGGTACCTTAGGGGAGGTACGGGATGTACTTGGTACAGTGTACCTCAAATACAGATTGCCCTAATTGGGCAAGGTGCTGGGCAGATAAGGTAAGGTAAGGTACCTTTGGGGGCCCCGGTACGTAGTCAAAATGAGCAGTAAGGGGGCTCACTCCGATAAGCTAAGGCAAGGTAACCAACGTGAATACTCCGTACGGTACCGCGTAGGAAAGTGAAGGGAAGGCAAGGTAAGGTACGGGATAGGTAAGGATTTGTTGCAGCCCGGTAAGGAAGGTGAAGGGGTGAGTGTAAGCGTTGGGGTGGGTGAATGTGAGGGTGAGAGTGAGAGTGAGTGTGAGAGTGAGAGTGAAAGTGAGAGTTGGTGAGCACTGAGGTGAGGAGGTGCGGGCAGCGGGGGAGCCCAGCCGATTTGGGGTAGAAGGTTCCGGGGAGGACCAATGGCGCTGCTCCTGTGGCGTGTCGTTCCCTAAATGACGGTCCTTTTTAGGGTGTCTTGAGCGGTTGTGGTGCGTCTGTTGCGCCCGCTGAGGTGGGCGGATGCGGCCGAGTTTTCCCTCCTTTTGTTCTTTTTGCCTCCTCCTCGTCTATCCCTTCTCCTCTTTTGCGTCTGTTGCGTTTTGTTTTGATCTACCCGTTGAATGCCCTCTTTCTGCTGCAGCTTGTGTATCCAGGAATGGGTCGTCTTCCTTCTCTCAATGTATTCCACTTCAGATGAATGAATTGGATCTCGGATGACGGAACTAAAACGCACAGTCACTCATCAGCATGATTCAGAAGGCAGGGTGGTAAGAGGAGAGTGGCTTCGGGCAGCAAAGAGAATGATTCCTCACGTTAAAAAGAAAAAGAAAAGAAAAATAGAAAACCCAACGAAAAAACAAATTGTTGATCCTTAAAAACCCCCAGCCAGGTAGGTACTCAAATGCGTTCTGGTGAGATGAGAATTGTGGGATGAGAGCGATGTAATCCGTAGGTGAAAAGAAGGAGAACACGCCAAGATCACAAATGAGACCTCTTTACAGCAGCACCCGTTCAATTCTTTTTCGACGACCGAACGATGCCAAGACGATGTGGTGCGTACTCGATTTATAAGTGACAGCCGACAGAAAAGATCGAGAGCCAACAGATTATCGTCGTTCCCGGATGGGAGTCGCGCCACCGCTCAAGTTTCGGATTCTGCTCGAAGGATCCCTCAACATCCGTAGTGTCGTAGCGATTGCGTGGAGAGCGCCCGTTTGTACGCAGCTAGCTGTCGTTCGGTCGGCCGGTGAAGTATGGGAATCACTCGGTTCTCGGACAGCTTCGTCAAGTCCGCGCGTGGCTGATCCAGTCGTGAGGTAAGATGGAGAACCTGCAAAGAGGGAAACAAAATAACGAGCCAGAGACAAAGCAGCAGAAACCAAAGCCAGACACCGGGTCACATGCGGACCAAGGTAAGCTGACACTGGCACTATCATTGAGACGAACTCGCAAGATCAAAATGAAGGGGGCATTTCCCCCAGATATTCAAATCACACCTGCTCCAGACTCCAGACTCCGCGTCTTTCCTTCGCGGCTTGTCCCCTCTGCGGCTGGACCAACCTGAGAAACGCCCGTTGACATGTACCTTGCCCTGCCTGACCTTACATGGCCTTGCTCGCCTTGGCTAGGAGCCGGCCATACGGATACAGCCCTTACTGAACCAAGCATCCTACGCCGTCCTCACCCTCGTCCTCCGTCACGTCCGTCCGCGTCTGCAGTGCTGCAAACTCGAGAGCTGCAGCCCATTTGGCCTAACTGATCACCTTACGTGTCCGGGTGCCGCCATGCACAGTACGTATATATGTTCACAGAATGCCTTGCTTATTCGTGACTTGGGAGGGATCTGCTGCTCAACGTTGGCTCAGCTCGTCTTCGTCTGCGCTTAATCGTACCGTCGTACCCAGTCCAAATGAGCAGCTTTCGTGCCCCCATCTTACCAAAGGTTTCTTTGTCCCAATGTCGCGTCCCCAGGAAAGAGGGATTGGTAGCTGCAAGGTAGATTCGTGGGGGATACCCCAGCTAGGACAAAGCGTCAACGCCAGCAGCCAACTCCAGGAGTCTTTGCCAGTTTCACTCCTTACACTCTGTGACTCTATAGTATATATTCCGTGCTCCAGAAGGTAGTAAGAATAGGGAAGAGCTCATTCGGGCGGTCTACAGAGTAGGGATCATAAGGTATAATTGCACCTACATCCTTGCATCACCTCACAACAAGAAACGAGTGCCTTCAATGATGCCATGGGGTTCGGCAGACTGTCCAAACCTACCGTCAACCCTTCCTGAACTCGAGGTGACACACTGATACTGACAGCCAGTCTTCTTGGATATGGATTGGAACCATTGGTGATTTTGCCCTACAAGGGGCCCTGGTAAAGCTCTCGAACAAGGGTAGTGGCGGCCAAGAGCCCTGCGCTGCAGTGAGACCGCGCAACATGCAGAGAGTGCACCACGCTTGGCGACCAGAAGGATCCAGACCCTGGTCTCCCAGTCCGATTGATTGTGCCTCGCTGATTGATTTGATTGACTGAACGATATGACATTTTAGATTGGGAAGGAGAAACTCTGAAAAGTTCTGACAGAGGCGCGGCTTGTCGTGTCTATCAGTATCCGTAGGCATGAACAACGCTAGATTGTCACTCCAGAGTCCAGATCATCATGACATGGGCTCTTCGCATGGCATCGACTTATGGGCATGGCATAGCATGGATCGTCGCGTCCTGCTTTTTAACTTTGCCATGCAGGTGACAACTATCGAGCACTGGAAATTACATGTCAATGTCACCGTGAACTCTGCTGACTGGACTCACTGGAGTCTCGCCCTCAGGAAAGAAGTTATCAAGGTATCCAATGCATGGACGAAGGACAATGTACTCCGTACGGAATCCGAAGTACATATGGACAGAGACAATTGCTCGTCGACTCCTTTCTTTGGTCCGAGATTGGTCCCCAACTGCGATGCATCCGTCCATCCGAGGTTCCCGTCGGATGGGCCATCCACCTTCATGCCTACCTAACCCCGAGTTGAGACTGCAATGTTTCAATAGGAATAGTTCCTCGAGGGCAGCGCTCCAGGAATTCGCCTATAGTCCATCAAACCCAGACTTTTGGGTCGTATCCTGATTCCTCCAAGGACTGTGTCGCCGTCGCCGAGGATGCAACATGGCGGGTCACATTCTTGTCGTCGACCCGCGGCGAGCTATTTTGTCCACTTTGCTTCACAGTGTAGGCATTCGTCGTCGTGGTTGTACCGAGAAATGTACGGAGCACTACGGATACGCAGGGCACAAGACACTGAGACCCAATAAATATTGTTGCCCATCCAGATGACCAGCCGAAGAGCAATCACGACGCCCGTGCAGGCAAACAGCGAACCCAAGAGGGCTGGTGAGAATTGCAACGAGCATCATAATCTAGATGCCCTACCTAGCGAGCCAGTACTTACGGTCCCACATACCTAAGCTTGGCGTGATGTTTCTAGGTTGTATTGCCCACATGCGCTATGCCTCATTCTTGGACCCCTTTTCTCCATCTCCCGTGGAAATAAAACAAATAAAAACGACCAAAAAAAGTTAAAACTACCAACGCTGCAGAGAAGTCTGAAGGTCTTCATTAACAGTAACCCGTTGCAAGCCCAACGCCCTTGGCCCCTTATCAGCGATCACAAAGATCATGCCCCTTGCAGTTGCAGTCGCACTAATGCAGGCCAATTTGGCCATCATGCTAGGATTTCATCTTGCGTGGACGGAGTACGGAGTACGGAGTACGGACACAGAGTCGCTGCTCGGCTTCCTGATGTGAACCGTGGAAAACCGTGACGGGTCAACTTTCCACGGCTAAATTGACTTGATAAGTTGGTGCTCAGTCCTTCAGGATCCAAAGACCGGTAGGCTGTAAGTGTACGGGGTAGGTCGTAGGTATAGACCGCTAGGTAATGGCGTTTCTCATTTTAGAACTTTCCACCGCATCGCTTCTTTGTCCGCACCTCAAGGCTGCCGATCCCACTTCTGGTATGTATCCGTACTTGGCCCAGATGGCTGCGTTGGTTGATCGTTGCGTTGGTCGCGTCGGTTGGGGTGCACGTGGGGTGTCAGTCTTCCTGTTCTATCCGTACAACGCAACATCAGATGACCTCAGCTACCATCACCTCATCCAGAGGAGACTGGCGCCCCCATTCTTTGTTGACTGTGCGCAAGGCGCAGACGTCGTGTCGATATAGCCTACAGACCTCAAGGGTCGCATCAAAAAACATAGGCAAAGGTCGGCGGAACGACGCTCCTAAAGTAGCATCGTTTAGATTTAAAGTCTCCGTATTAGCTGCACTACACCATTTCACCATGCCCATAAGGTGGTTCGCGAGCTGCACTCCAACTCCAACTCTTGACGGGAAACCTGTCGTTGTCAGTTCGCAGGATCCTGCCAGGCTGTCACCCTGGTTGTTCTTCCAAGATGAACAGTAAAGGCTGCAAAGCTAGAAACCCCATGGTAAACGTAATACCTTATGGTTGACAAGTGGCTCCTAGTCTCATGTTCTTGAAAGTCTGCTCCTCCGCTCACGTGTCGACGAAGGTTTCTTCGTGCCATGCTTTCGTCCCAGCCATCATTAGATGGCACGTCATGGTCAGCACTAATGAAGCAAGCCCAAAACACCCTCCGAACGCCGTCGCGCAAAAGAGACGGGCGTATTTCGTCAGAACATTCACCCTAACGTACGGCCTATGGCTCCTGGGTTAGACAGCGCCAGGAACGAGTCCAAGCAGAAATAGTTTCGAAGGGTTACCGAAAGTTGAAACCCCCAAGGATCATAGATGGGCTGTCGGTATGGTGCAGCAGCCCTAGGAACCAGCGACTTCATAATGGGGGAGGAAGGAGTGCATGTCGGCGATACCAGCTGCATAAGCATGGTTCAGATTGCGATCTTGTTGTACGGATACAGATGGTCCACTGAAGTTGATATAGCTGGTGTGAGAGGGACAGGCGAGACTCTCACTGACGACTGAATGCACTCTGAGTCGAGAGATATGTGTACAGATACTCTGTATACGATTAGTTTGCAGATGTTAGCTTTGACAGCTTTGGTAACGTAACAGATCCAGCGCGCCGGGCTCCTCATGTCCCAGTTTCCCAAAACCTCCCCGCACCCCCGGGACCTGGGCCCTTGGAGTCTTGGACCCTTGACTACACAGAACGTCCGTGACTCTCGTCGTCCATGCCGATCAGCCATGGCCACATGGCATCCATCGACAGTAACAGCCCTGCCACCTCGAACCAGTGGGCCCGGCGTAGGTATGGGCCCTGCTCCCGGTGAGCCGTGAACACTTCTCACCGGACGGGTGCGGAGTATTCTGTGTACGGAGTAGAGTTTGTGCCACGACTCACACGTTCCTGACAGACATGTCTTTCGATACACAGCTCGGTCGCTGGTGGCACTGGTGCATGTGCATTTTGTAAATTGTCCGCGCAGTCAAGCTGGGATTGAACTTGGCACAGATACGGAATCAACACCACTGCGAGCCTGTGATTGCGACGCTGTATTCGTATCAACATGCGAATCCGGCCACCGGCCGGGTCTCATATCTTTACCTCTACCAGGCTGCACTCCGCATCACATTCCTACGACGCCATGGAGACCCTTTCTTTGCGGTTGTTCAGAGAGCTTCGTACGGGCGCTTGAACCCTACTGCAGCCAGGGATTCGTCAGGCCAACGAGGCACCAAGGCCCCGGTATGCCCGCAACAGGAAGCTCGTTGCCATCAGCTCGTTCAATTGCCCAAGCCTTGCCCTCACGCTCAAATCCATCCACCTACTTATCTAGGCTCCGAACTTGAGGAGTCAAGAGTGAACCCTGGCGTTGGGGCTTCTTTCTTTGAAAGCACGATCATGCCTCAAAAGACATGTTCGTTATAGGTTCACTGGGCTCGCAAGAAGGCTGACCTTATGTCCGTAGAGATGGAAGATACAAATGTATAATGAGGTAACCGCCGCCATGCAATGATGATCCCTTTGCGGCCGAGGCATCGCAGCTTCGAGATGTATGTGTTATCTTGAGCCAACATCAGGGGGGCCGAAATGGACAATGGTGGCTAAACACCGACCCCTTTTCCGTCAAGCCCCGGCTGGCACGCCGCAAGGTCCGGTAAATTCGGGAATGGCTGGTGACATCCATAATGGACGGCCATGGGTTGTCCGCCGACTGAGCGGAACCTTCCAGCGCAGTCCGCTTGAGCTCTCCGGTTCTGGCACCCGACTGTCCCCTCCACATCCTGTTCCTCTCCTCCTTAGCTTATTCCCGTGCAACCCGGCGAAGATTGAGCAGAAAGGGGAAGCGGGCAGGCCTATGCACGGCGCTCAAGATGGCTTCGGCGTGATACTGCTTTTACTAGGAATGGATATGGAATTATCCGTAAGCGCATCCGTGTCCGTACACTATCGACATTGAGTGGCGTTGTCATCTTATGAGAGACGCTCGGAATATTCCCTCCCTTGAACCCACGCCCTGTCCACGTTATTCCCACTTGTCGCCCACAGTTTCGCCTACCCACAACCCAAAGTTCATAACCCAAAACTATCTCCCGATCCTCCCGAGTCTGAGTTAGATGCCAAAGCCAGATAATGAGACTGGCGGTATCAGTAACTGATCAACACATTAGCACCGTTCCCAAAGGTCAGGACTGCCGCCACAAGTCGCCCTCATGCGTGGTTGAGTAGGCCCTCATCACCTTGAGACAGAAGCCTCCGAGCCTCTGACAAAGGCCAAGGTGACGACGGCCCACGGGGATTTTCTCACTCCCTGCCATGGCCCGTGTGAACTGGGGTTCTGCCCATCACGTTACCAAACTCCACTGAATAGCGTACTCCGTACGGAGTACACAGGTATGTAGTCAGGTCAAGCCTGTTGTTTCCCTCGCCCACACGGACACCGCTGATCGCGTTGATCACACGTTGATCCGGACGAACAACCGAGACATGGAGCAGGCGGTGAACTCGCGTACGGGGTACAGGCTACAGCTTAAGCCTATGGATATGGATGGATCGTTGCACATGAGTATCAAGCATCGGAATGAAGCTCAATCCTGACAGACAGGCCTATACGACCAGACTTAAGATGAAAGGTGAGTGCAAATCACAAAGAAAACAACACAAGGGAGGTAGGCGAACTGAACCTGGTGACCTCCGTACTTGGCCACAATCCAGCCCCCTTTTCTCTGGGCCGCTCGCTTCGGACCCCCTTCGGCTCCAGATGTGATGCCACCGTGGCAGGCAGGACTACCCTATTTCCTTCGCCCATTTGCTCAAGGATGGCAAATTCCGTCTCATCCCTGCATAAAGACAAGGTCCTGGCCAGAGAGCTTCGGACAACAAACCCTCTCAAGGGTAATGAATGTTCTCGGAGAAGTTTCAATGCACAGGATTCAACCCTTCCAATTTCCATTGACTTCATCACCATCAATCCCCCTCCTTAATGCGAATACTTCCGTTTGGTTTGAGCGCTTGTTGCGGTCGTCTACGGATACCTGTTCACGAACGCAGTCTATGGATGTTTGGGTACTCTGCAGTACTAGACTCTTCAATACATAGAGCCTATCCGTACGAATACTTGAACACAATAGAGCGAATACTCTGCGCAAAGTTAATCGTGACGGGACTTGAGTCGCGGGGTACGTCTCTTGAGACGCCCCGTCTCATGCAGAGAGCTGCAGGCTGCATACGTCCGGCACTCACCAGCCCCAATTTTCTCCTTCATGACTCCAAATTCCCTTGTCGACCAGTCTCATCCTCCCATGCGCACCATTCGGACAGCCAGCTTTCGACCTCCTTTCCGTACACACCAATACTTTACATTGTCCGGCCGGCCCGTTCACAATCTCTTCCCACTTCGAAGGGTTTTGTGAATCTGAACTTTGTTATCTCTTGCCCACAGACGACGGCATGCACGGCAGTTTCTTACTCGCTTAGAGCCGCCATAGCCCAATTATCCTTTCATTTGCCCAGGTCCCGTCAGATACGAACACTTCGTATGTTCGTAAGCAGCTTGTTTGGTGACTTAGGTCAGCGGTCAGCCCGCCCAAGGCATCACCCGGGCATGCAAGATCGGTCCACCGCACCACTTGAACCAGTCCTTCATCTCGTTGGCCGAGTCAACCTTAGGCTCTGCTCCATGTATATTGCCCATCTTCGTCCTCCCATCATCCACAAGGGCCTGTCCCAGCCAGCGAGCTTGAATTCCGCCAATCAAGCTGAAGTGTACATCGTTACCCAGGTCCAATTGAGCTCCCCAGGCCTGGAACGGAGTACACTTTTGTACACTACTTTCCCTGATGGAGTTCGGATGACGAGATCTCGGTTCCTTCCAGAGGTGGTAGCCGTTTCCCGGTTCCCGTCTGGCCTTAAAGTTTCTTTTGTTAAATTCTTCGCGAACCTCTCTTCTCCAAGAAATTCCAAGCTATCTTTCTGCTAGTCACTCTCTCCTAACACTACATAGCATTGCCTATTTCTTTACCTCTGTCGACCAAGTTACTCTTCATCATGCGCTTCGGTTCCATCTTTTCACTCGCAGCTGGGCTGCTGAGTGCCACCGTTCAAGCCTATGGTAATCCGGGAGCCTGTTCTGGCCAGTGCTGGAGTCACGACCCTTCCGTTGTCCGTCGCGATGATGGCACCTATTTTCGTTTTGAAACTGGCAGCAAGATCGGCATTTGGAAGGCTCCCGATTTGGTAGGCCCCTGGACCTACCAAGGAGCTGCTTTGCCATCGGGTAGTAAGATCAACCTAAAGGGCAATGATGATCTCTGGGTATGTCCGGTCCAGCCTTCCTTGTCCCTCTTACATATTTTCACTTTTCTCAGCCTTCCAATTGAAGGGTCCGATCCTCCCTCATAGCCATCAATGGACGGTGTCAGAATGAGACTGGACAAAATGGCTGCCTTTCAGAGTCCATACTTACTTTGTTCTTGTCTTGGATAGGCTCCCGATGTGAACAAAGTTGGCGATCAGTACATTCTGTACTACACCGTCTCCTCTTTCGGCGTCCAGAACTCGGCCATCGGTTATGCTACCTCCACCACCATGGAGTTTGGCTCCTGGACTGACCATGGCGCCACCGGGGTTGCTTCTTCAGCCGGCAGCCGTTATAATGCCATCGATGCTCAGCTCGTCAAGTCTGGTAGCAACTACTTCCTGAATTTCGGCTCCTTTTGGCAGGACATTTTCCAAGTGCCTCTGAATGCGGCTGCAACCAAGGCCAATGGAAACCCATACAACATCGTTCTGAACACCACTGCTCCTCAGCCCGTCGAGGGTGCCTTCGTCTACGAGCGCAGCGGCACCTTCTGGGCCTTCTTCAGCTCAGGCTCCTGCTGCGGCCTCGACGCCAACCGCCCGACCCCCGGAAACGAATACAAGATTTTCGTGTGTCGTGCCTCTTCTGTCAATGGTCCCTATACCGACAAAAGCGGCAAGAGCTGCCTGGCCGGCGGTGGCACTCTTCTTCTTCCTTCTCATAACAAAATCTATGCTCCTGGTGGCCAAGGCGTCTTGGTTGATCCCAAGCGTGGTGCGGTCCTCTACTATCATTATTGTGAGTGGTCAATCCTGGCCTCAACGCCTATCAAGGCTAACTATCTTAGTGAATACCGACGTTGGCTATGCCGACTCTCAGACTCTATTTGGCTGGAATGTCATTTCGTGGTCCGGCGGCTGGCCTTCTGTCTAGGTAAATTCCAAGACACGAAAGGGACTACCGGTCGCGGTAGATGAGTGATGTTACATTCTTGTTCATACTATAGCTCCGCATGTGCTTAGGGGCATGTACATACTTTGCGCCCCAGAATATCACCTTTATACCGATGGGAGTGTGTGATACTGGATACTTATCAAACCCCCTCCTATGTATCTCTATTCATTACCAAACGTCACGCTTGCGGCTTGCCGATCCTGAACCTCACTGACCTAGAGTTGAGATGAATGATTAGCCCTTGTCTCAGGGAGCGATTGCTTGGCCCTTTCTCGGAGGGTGGCTAGGGTTGCACATAATGCTATCGGCCACCATTCGTCAATGGAGCCGAGGATGTACCTCGTTAGATCATTTGTCACCTGGAACAATTCGCCAACAAATTGGTGATGTTTACTATCTGCCAAACGATAACCTGGGAGCATGACATCTTATTGAGTATTACCCAACACCTAAGTCCTCCTCCCCATTTCAAAGCCTTCGAATAGGAACATGTTCCCTCATACGAACGGGCCGAAGTATTACGGGACTTGAATTTGTCGCACTTAACCTTAATAGTGTATCTACGCAAAAGTTCATTAAGTAAAAATGACTAAAGCAGGGTCTCTTCGATCAGCTTGTACGCATCGTATTTCAGATTGAACCAAATAACTTAGCAATGATTAATTACTATCTTTGTATTCCTCCAGTCCAGTTGCACACTGTTGTGCATTAAGTTTGCATTCAATGGACGAGGCCTTCTGTGTGCTGCCAACGTCATCCTTCAAGATCCCAAGTACCCTTGAACCGGGAAGTGGGTGTGCCCAGCCAGTGGACAACCACAAGGGATATTAATTTATGCTGGGATGGGCTTCTTGTCCTCGGCAGGCTTCTTCTTGTCCTCATCTCGATCTCCATCAGGGCCACGAGGAGGAGGGCCGGGTGGGAATGCGCCAGGGAAGCCAGGGGGGTAAGCGCCGGGGAAACCGGGGCGGGGCTGGACCGGGGCGGGGAACGGAGCGGGGAAGCCCGGAGGTCCGGCCGGGGGAGGAGGAGGGCGTCTCTCGCCATCGCCACCGCGACCACCGCGATCACCATCCCGGAAGCACTCACGATCACCATCCCGGTCACCATCCCGTCCGCCCCGACCACCGCCGTTGCGATCACCATCGCGGTCTCCATCGCGGTCTCCATCGCGGTCTCCATCGCGGTCCTCGCGAGCAATCTTGCGATCGCCGTCGCGGTCACCATCGCGCCCTCCTCCACGTCCTCCTCGCACACAGCACGATCTTCCGTCTCTGTCACGTCCACGATCTTCTTCACGGCAGTCTCGGTTGCCATCGCGATCTCCGTCACGTCCACCACGATCACCACCGTTACGATCTCCGTCACGATCCCCGCCATTGCGATCTCCGTCGCCATCGCCCTTCTTCTTATCTTCCCCGTTTTTGCCGCCTTCTGCCTGTGGGGCGGGGGCAGAAGGAGGAGGAGCGGCAGCTGGAATAGCCGGTGGAGCCTGTCGAGACACAAGGGCTGGCTGGCTTAAAGCGCTATGTCATTTTAGCTTCACATCCTAGGCCGACGAGTTCATTATCGCCACGCACCTTTGCTCCCGTGAGTCCATGCTAGACGGCGCGCCATTCGCCCCCATGGTCGCGGCGACCATGATGATAAGAGACTTGGAGAAACGCATTGTGTAACTAACAATATTACTAGACCAAGGTTTCTCAGTGATGTTTTACTTGTGGTGTATATGTTGTTGTGAGCCGTTTTTGCAAGTGAGAGGTATTAGATCGAGAAAAGACCAAGGGCGAATTATGAGTGATGGTGATGAATAGGAAAAGAAAATCCATTGATGAAGGTCGAGGAGAACATCCTTTAAGTAGTCGTCTCTGCATACCTTCGACAGCGATGGTCCGTTGGTTGACCAGTTTCTTCACACTCTACCTACTACTTTTGTCCTTCCCCAATGGATCGCATCATTCCGGTGCTCCGTCTCCAATAGTTCGTTCGTCGAGGATGCTTAGCATGAGCAGTTCGTGTTGCCCAAAGTCTATTATGCTATCTGCCTCCCCAAAAGGCAATTTATGTAGAGGCTTCAACCAATGAGGTGAGTGTCAGAATGCACAGTCCGGTGGCGGAGACCGGTTGTTGGCACCGCCGCCCATCCTGATGTGCGCGGCTCGACAGGGCCTGGAAGCGGCTGGCAAAGAAATCAAAGCAACCCTGATCGAATTCTCCAACGGGGACCGTCTGAACTTTTTCATGTGTACGATTTTCAAAGTCATTCCCCGAAGCAGAGCAGCTAATCCGGCAACTCCTTACCTGCATCACCGGTCCACTCTATCAGCTGTTGGTGCGACTGGGATACTCGCTGCTTGAGTAGAAAACTTTCTAAATGATATCAGCTTCATTTTTCTTTGGTTGAATCAAGTGATTTCATGCTTGTTAATGCCCGTCGTACGCTGCATTATGGCCAATTGAGGAAACGCTAGCTCTCAAGACTTGGCGGCCGCTCGAGTGATTCTCTATTTCGTTACTCGGCTTAGATCTTGACTTACACTCTTACTGCACTGGGAGTCCAGACTCTAGATTGAAAGTATCTCACGTTGAGTGAACTTTGCAATTCAAGGAGGCTGACTTCATCGCATCAGCGCTGGCTGACTGATGCCGTATCTTAAGCCTCTGGCGGCATAGGGGTAAACGTCAGCTGTCAGTCCAAACTTCGCAGATTTCCCCACCAGTTTCCTCCAAATATTACGATCACCACCACCATCTTGAGGTGCATGCCGCAGCTTGGTCATGTCGCACACCATTTCACATACAGACTTACTGACTTATGGACGGTGGAAAGAAAACTTAATTCGAGACCGCGTTTGACCTGCTGCTTGATAGAGTCCGACAGAACTTACCGGTCCCACGACAGCCACAACTGCCCAAAGATAGGCCTGCTGCAGAGAGACCGGATGTGCTCACTTACGAAATTTCAAGGATGAGTTATGACTTTTTGACCTTTCCCAGGGCTTGTCGTGTGCCAACAAGACTTCTACGTCAAGTTCATGCAGCTCGTCCCAATCTTATCCATTCTTCTCAGTGTCAGCCATCTTTCAGACGTCCGGGGCCAGTCTCTTCGATTCTTTTTTTGAGTGATGCTGACTGATCTCTGAAGTCGTTATTCAAAAGCTATCTGAGCTTTCTTATTCATCCAAGCTGAAGTATGTCCATGATGGACAAGATGTAGTTGAGTGATGTGTCTTCCACTAGCCAAGTCGAGCGTTAACAAGGCATCTAAAACGCGGCGGTTAAGCATGAGATCGACATGCAATGCAGCCTAGTCTCGGTGTGAATTGTGGGCAACAAACAACCAGTTACGGCAAATATTTCGCTCACGCCGGTATTTGTTGTTTAGTAGAATCATTGCTATTGTTTTAATGCCAGGTACCCGGAGTCGCTGCCAGACACGCCCCGTCTTCATCAGTCTGAAAGGGCACTGGACGACCAATGCGCATTTTTGGCTTTTTACTTATTCTGTAGCCTCAAAGGCCATGCAGACACGGGAACTGCACATCATTGAGGCAGGGGAATTGAGGAACGTTGCTAGCATGAATTTGCATAATCTAATGTTCAGGTAACCGAAATGCTATGTGCGGGCCTCGGGTAAGTAGCGTGTCATAAGTTAAGTTGGAAGTTAAACCCTGGCTCGCATTTGTTTATGCTTACTTGCCCGACGTTACCGTTTGGAAGTCTTATAATGTCTTCATTGATAGAGAATGAAGTTAGGAACTCCCTGCCGCCCCTGACTTCCCTCCAAGACGTAGCTCAAGCCATGACAGCGGCCCCAGATGGTTATGGATACACGGGCCATTGTTCGGCCATATTTAGTTACATCAACGTTATCGAAGAGCGTTTGTTTCTGTATTTGTTTCGTCCTTAATTAAACTTCAGTGCTGGAAAGTCCTACTGGAATGAAAGGCGAATGGCTGAGCGAACGTCAAAGCTTTCAGCTTCGATGGCGTGGCGTCGCTCTCGTCTTTTCCAAATGCTTTGACTTTTCGCCTCACTTTATCAGTTCCGGCATAATGCATAAATCTCCTCTTCTTTCGATATTCTGTTTTCCTAAGATGAAGCCCGCTTTGACAGCTTTATTTTGCAGCACCGTCAAACTTGCATCTTGTGGCGGCGTAGATGTCCCACGCTCCTAACAGCACCCATGGATGGACTAGACACGTATGATTGTTATGTACATGATTTCTATCTCCATCTTCTGGGCAGCCTTACTCTCACGGCTTAGGCTCCTAGGAAAGTAAAATTGACAGCATGCACGCCGGCGGTGCTTTGCAAGTTGCATTGACAGTCTGCGCATGCTAAGAAAAGCAGTCTGCTGCACTCGCGAAATGGCTGAGATTTGGGAACAAAATTCTACTCACCATGATATGAAATGCAACTTCCTAGCTGTCCTCAGCTGGTAGTCGCGAATCTTTGGCCCAGAAAGAGTCAAAACTATGATGGAAGTATACAGCGGCTCTAAAACATTGTTAGACAGACAGTCAACATGAGAATCGTGGAGCAAAAAGGCATCATGTAAACCGTAGAACAGCAGGGTTGCAACCAATTCTGTGGAATTATTCCAGCTCTCTGTTATAATCACCTGCTAAACTAGATTCCCTGGGCTTAAGTAGAATGCAAGTAAGGTAGCCAACATAGCTGTCAAATTAGACATACAGCCCCTTTACTCGGACAACTGCCATACAAGGACCGAAGTCTCAGACATTGGGTCATCTTGGTACTCAAAAATAAAGCAACTACCAGGTACAACCAATCGACTCAAGTCTGTCAGTTCTCAGGATACATTTGCAAGGAACACTCGAAACACAACTGAAGGGATGGGCCACCGTGCAATTTGAGCCCCATAGCTGACTTAGAGGCCTGGACTATGATGTTAAATCATGACCAAAGACGTTCGAGGCATTGATCAGAGGTACTGGAGCCTTCCAAGCTTCATCTTCTCGAAATGCGCTTCCTACACATCACTGAACGTTCCTCGTGATCTGTCTATAATATCTACTGGAAGCTTGTGAGACAAACAGTCTGAAGTAGCAAATACACATATGTTACAACATCAAAGAACCAGATGTGATGCACAGCGTCTACGGCCTAGCCATTCCGAATGTAAACATCCTGAAGGAGATGGCATTGAAGAGTCCGATGGATATGGATTCAATACATTGTACAATATTTCCAAGACTAAACACTGTAGGCCACTTTAAGATCCGAAGACCTCGCGTACGTTAATAAGTTTAAGCATTCAAGCTCTTAGCTGGATACACTGATTCCTCAAATGGAGATCAGGGCAAAATGAGTTCAGGTATGTAGCAGATGTTATAACTCGAGTAGAAGGAGATCACGAAGCACAATAAATCTATGCGCTTGTTGATAGTCAGGCAAAGCGCATCGACAATGCAGCTCGCTTGATGGCGTCGTTCCGTGAACCTAGTGCCGTTCATCTTCGGTAGACACTAAAGACATCACGCTCCTCTTGGACTGAAGTTAGCTGGCGATACATCAACGACGACGCTGAATCTCTTAACTCCATTATAGCAACGTAGTGTGTTGCATTCCTGGACGGTTGAAGTCTTCGATTACCAAGTAATCAAGGGTAAACGGAGCAGGGTCTTTGAAGAACAAGCAGTTGAGAAAAAAGAGGAATATTTGGGTAACGAGTCCGAGTCTACATTCACGAAGCTGGCTAACCCAGTATGCGAGCCAGTGTTTATATGCGTGAGCACTCGATATGTCAACGTAACGTCAGCGAGACATGTCCACGACTGTACGATCTACTGTCAACTCATCTGTCGAGACATAGATTTCTCAAGGTTTCGAAACGTAGACATAATGTCGTTTCTTTTTGGAGCCCCATGCTGCCATACAATCTCGCCCTTGTCCAGTTTGCAAGCTATTCTCCACAGATTGTGCCGGGAATTACGTCGCAAGCCTTCCTTAAACGTCATGATCCTCACAATTTGCCGGCTTTCCTTAATGCAAATGAAGTTCATCGCTGTTTTCTGATACTCATAGAACTCCTTATCTAGTCCAGGCGAGGGGGGCCGGCGTATCCGTTTTGCCCATTTGGATCAGGACTGTCAAGCCGCTTGGTTATGTTGCGTGCTAAATGAATGAGCTGCCTGAGCTGGAAGTCGGAGTCATTCGTCCCATTGTTAAGCTGTGCCCCGACCAGGCCAATTGTCTTACACATGCTGATAAGGGTCTCACGCGCTAACTTGGAGGCAGTCTCTGGAGACTGTTGACGGTACTGTTGCCCTCGTCTGTCGTCGATCGTTGAGAAGGACTCAGGCTCGCGAAGAACTGTTAAAATGGACGGAATGCCCGTGATAGTTGGACTACCAGGGTCTCTTTGGTTGCGCGAAGCAGTGGTGGGACTTTCTGACATCTTGCAGTGTTGAGTCAAACGAACGTGGTAATCGTCTCGTGATTGTGTTGCTTCTGAATGGCTTCTGAGAGGTGAGTCAGCTATCGATGCGACGCACAGAAAGCAGTTAAAGCTACTGACTAGGATTATTACTTGCCTGTGATGGTTCGATGAGGTATCTGCCTGAGCCGAGTACTGAAGGCGCAGCTGTGTTGGAGGCAGAGGGAAGTTTGGAAAGCGAAGAGGATGATTTCGCCACATCACTTGGGATGGAGATGGAAGAAATAGAACAACTGGTGAAGGGACAGTTGGTCACAAGGCCAGGCTTCGTTCAGAGTTTCGCGTCCGTCTCCTCATCAAACATCGTCTGATGTTGACAGAAGTTCATTCCGCTTGTAGCCGCCACATCGACGCTTCCCTGGTTCCATTTAAGGTTCCGAGCGTAAAACGAGAGCATTTATCTCCGTTATTAGAAACATGGAGGAGTAGCCTAGATGTTCGACGCAGAGCATGATTCGCAGGTAGGTATTAACTCATGGCGGCTGATCGGTGACTACTTCCTGGTCCATCTAGCAATATTTGGTCACATTGTCAGGGTCAAGAGAAGCCTACCCTGTCTTTGCATGGCACAGCGAGGCACAATCTCTTGGAGAATTGGGCTGCGCAATACTCGCGGGGGAAGGAGACTTTCTGCTCCACGGCGGTTGGACTGCGGGGAAACGCCAGAATCCCGGCTTGCGGGCGTCCACAACTGCCGGCGTCAGGTGGGGTCAGAGAGCGGTGCTCGGCTCTCGAGTCAGTGCAAAGACCATGGGAATTCCCAAGCCTCCTGTAACGTATTTGGCCATACGTAAATACCCGGCATTCCAGCCGATTCTACCGTAAAGAGGTCCAAAGCTGACGAGGTGAACGCTCGGGTATGTGGTATGCCATGCCTGGTCTTTACTCATGTTTTAGGTCCAGTCATGGTGAATTTATATCAGTGACTGCAGATTAGAGCGTTCCCCGTGAGAGCCCGTCATCCCTGAATGTACGATGCATATCGCGACTATCACGACATTGTATTTGAACTCATGATGTAGTTGATTACACCACTGTCTGAGCGAGCAAGGCCAGAAGCTATGCGGTTCTGCATTTCCTTTCCTCGTTTTATGTCTCCCAAGAGCGACGGAGGGCTTAGATCGAGTGAGCTGTTAAGTGCCACAAGTATCGAAACCACTATACCACTTGCTTGCCTGGATATCAATCAGTAAGTAGACTATGCCGAAGCGACAGGAACAGAACAGTGCTACATGCGGATAAGTAGCCTGTTGGAACAGACACCCTGCGCTTTTTGTGGTCGTAGAACAAACCGAGATCATGGCACAATTAGCAACCCAACAATGTAGCCATCTATTATGAGTACAGGTCTGTTTCAAAAGAGTCCTTTGTGCTAACCGCGGCGAATTCGTCCCTCGGTAACGGATAGGTCATGAGGATTGTGATGTGCAAGAAGGCATTGGAAGTTAGGCACGTACTAGCGTCCCGTGGCAGTGCATGACAAGCAAGGGTCGTGAGCAACATTCCTGGATTCTACAAGTGGTGCCAAGCTTTTGCTATGCCAAGATTTTCATATATTGATTCCTATCTGCTCCTTGAGCTAGGTTTCCTCTTCGTGACATCTCTTTCTTGTTCTTCACCTCTGAGGCTGCTTCTTCAACTACGGCTTTCGGTATCTTATATCGCGAATCAACACATAGTTCGCTTCACCTCGCTCTTGATTTTCACAAGACATAAATGATTCCCTTGGAAACCCCTTCCATAGATGGCGGACAATCAAAGAATCAGCTCTTCGTCATTGCCTGCTCAAGGTGTTCAAGGTGTTCAAGGTGTCGTGGAGCACAGCCATGAATCAACCCCGCTTCTTCTACCGAATGCGTTTCGTGTCACACACCGCTCAATCCCAAGACGCGTTGCCCATGAGGGCCAAAGTGGACGCAGCGGGTTCCACATCCGCCAGTTCCTCTATGTGCTTTGGCGAAGCTCATGTACTGCCTCAATGTTGGTCAACGTACTCTGGCCCATTGTACAGATTACCGTCATGTTTCAGCTCTTGCCTGGGTTGCATCTTTCCAAGTTTACGACGGCATATGTGGCTGTCGTGCCGTCAGCGAATGTCCTGGGGTTTGCCGGACAGAAATTCGCCCGGAAAATGCCCAAGGTCGCTGGTTTATTGATCGAGACGACATTTGTATCCATTGCCGAGATTCTTCTCTTCATTGTGCTCATTCTGGAGCACGAGACATACGCGCCTCAAAAGAGCGGCGATGAAAATGATCTTATCCCTATCGTCCAAGCCGCAGTTCTTGGGAGCATCTTGACGGACTGATGACTTTGTCTTGGTTTGTGCTTTGTTTTCGGGGAAATCCGCCATGAGAGCCAAAAGTTCCATGCTATTGTGTCTGAGGTCGTATTACAGGGTCCTATTACACTTTC